>ML786894.1:207560-225978 GCA_009831015.1 Picea engelmannii | reverse complement strand
GAGCAAATGGAAGAAGGTAGATGGCCTAAGGTTGTGTTTAGTGATAGATTGTGCAAAAGACAGAAGACTTGGATGCGGCAAAATAACAAATGGTTTAGTAAATGGGGCATTTGCTTGAGCATGTGTCCTACAAAGAGTAAAGAAATAAAAACTTTTGTTATGGATAAGTTCCACCAACGTACTTGGGAGAAAGAGCTAGGGAGAAAGAAGAAGTACTACATTGAAGAGTTTAACCCCACTCATAACCATCAACAAAAGGCGTACATAGGGGCCAATATTTCTTGGAGATCTAAAATTCTTATTGCTCAATTAAGGACTAATTCTCATCAACTCTGTTGTGAAACAGGGCGCTAGAAAAGACCAAAAGAAAGGTGGGAAGAAAGAGTATGTATTTTGTGCTCGTCTGGAAAAGTGGAAACAGAAAAACATTTCATTTTAGAATGTGAGGCCCTCAAAGACAGCAGGAAAAATTATGCAGGTATTCTGGCAGCGTTCTTGGGATAATCTATTCAGCGAAGAGTTTGTTGAGAAGCTGGGAGCGATTATTGTAAAACTTCACAGGAAAAGGGCTGAATACAAAAGGCAGATGGAAAAACAATCTGTCCCATAGGCTATTTTTAGCCTCGTGGACATTAAAAATTCTTTCTTTCTTTCTTTCTTTCTCACAATTTCAATGAGGTTCCATGCATACTCAATTCTCAATAAGTTGCCATGCATTGGCACGGGTATGAACTATAGTTTATAATTACTCGCTTATACAAACATCACTTACTAATCTTATTATATTATATATAACTAGCAATAACCATTTTATAAAAGTGGTTGATATAAACGTGTTATTAATTTAGAAAAGTGAAAAATAGCATTTATTGGCTTATATCAACCATTTTTATAAAGTGCTTGTTGCTAGTTAATGGCGGACATGCCTTGAAAACTACCCATTAATATATTAATATATGATTAATGTATTATTTAATTATTATATTAATATAATATATAATCATAACTTATTAGTATAATACATTAATTTTTTATATTAATGTATTAATTAATTAATACATTAATAAAGTAGTAATACATTAATCTTAATGTATTTAATAATACATTATTACAATGTATAAAGTCAACTACTAATACATTAATGTATAATGTAACATATTGAAATAATAATGCATTAATAATGTATTACTTCAAAGTCTACATTGACTCATACATTAATAATGTAATGTAAGATAACTAATATAATAATGTATAAGTTAAAGTATTGATTAATAGATTAATAACATAATGTATTAATTAATTTATATATTAATATATTGTTAAATTATTAGTACATTAATAAAGAAATACATTATTACTATACTAATAATGTACTCATATATATATATATATATATATATATATATATATATATTTAATGTATTTAGTAAAACATTATTAAATTAGTATACATTAACAATACATTATTTTATTACTATAATATAATGTAATGTATTAATTAATTAATAGATTAATACATTCTTAAAGTATTAAAGTCATAATACATTTTAAAGTAATAATGTATTTTAATTAATAAATTTTAATACATTAATACATCATTAAATACATTGGCACATTGTATACATTTTAAATGCAATAATAAATTAATACATTAATAATGTAATCATATATAGATTTTAATTTATTTAGTAAAACATTATTAAAATGTTAATACATCAACAATACATTACTACATAATTAATAAATTAATATACTAACTAATGTAATAATACATTAATAAATATATTTTTAAAATAGTAATACATTTTTAATTAAATAATACATTTTAATACATCATTACATACACTAACACATTAAATCCATTAATAAATAATTACAAGTGCTAAATAATTAAGTGCTAGAACATTTAATACACTAAATCTATTAATAAATACATTACGAAAGTATCATTAATAAATTATTAATACACATATAAAATAATACATTAATCTAGTAGTAATAGATTAATCTTAATATATTTAATAATACATTTTTTTTTTGTTTTTTTTTTTGTTTTTCTTTTTTTAACAGGGACGATTATGTTGCATTAGGCGGCATTCTGGCATGCCAGAATCAGAAAGTTACAAATTTGAAGAAGGTTGGTGACCTCTAACAGTGCTGCCAACCTTCTTATGAATGTCTTGGGAAACCAATCCCATCTGCTTCTTGAGCTAATTCGAAAAAAAGACAAAGACTGCATACATGTATAAATTCTCACAAACTGTGAGCACAATAGAAGACAGAAGCAAAACATTAACCGAAGGGGGGTGGAATTTTCCTCTTAATGAAGGGGTCCAGCTTTTTCTGAGAGCCTGAAGAAATGTTGGAGGCCGCCTCCTTTTCTCTGCGCGCTTTGTTGGTCTTTCGTCCTCGGGTAAGGGGAGGAGACGGGACTGAAATGTCTTCAGGTTCAGAAGTTTCCACAGATTCGCTAGATGGGACTGAGTCAGTCAGACCTGCCGAGGCAGAGGGGTCCGGAACTGAAGCCCGAAATTCTCTCGCTGCTACCGGGCCTGGGGGGTGGAGACCGGAAGGCTTTCGGTTGCCGGTGGGTCTTTTTTCTCTTCTGTTGCTTCGAGATCTGGGGCTTCATCAACCTTCAACGCATCGAAGCTGTTTTTATTTTCTAGAGTTGCCTCTGCTGAATGAGTGGCCTTTGGAGCCTGGGGAGTCGGATCCTTTCGCCTTGGATGCCTTCGTCGGTTCGATACTGGCTGAAAATCGTCTTCTTTGACTGGTCCCGGCTCCTCAGAGACTTTGGGACAGCTTCTTGCAAAATGACCGTATTCATGACACCTGAGGCATTTAAAGGGGATCTGCTCGTAGTCCAGCTCTTGGATGTGGCACCAATCCCCCAGGGAGAGCTTGATGGCTTCCGATAGGCCTTTCTCGAGATTAACCTCAATGCAGATACGAGCGCAGGTGTATTGTTCCTCTTTCGGTTTCACACTGTCCAGGAATCTCCCGAGCTTGTTTCCAATGTCCTCGAGAGTGCTTTTCCCCCAGAGGTGCAGGGGGAGGTGAGGCAGCCTAACCCAAACAGGAGTTGCGGTGATTTCGAATCCGGGGTTGAAAGCCAGAGTCCAGGGGGCTAAGAACAGTCCTCTCGACCCCATGAAATAGGGTCCAGATCGGAAGACTAGGTCACGATCCTCTTTCTCTGAGAAGCTGAAGATAAAATAACCCCTGCCTACTGCACTCCGAAGAATGCTTCCCTGTATCATCGGCCTCCATCTTTCCTCAATCCATGCCTCCACCGTTTTGGGGCTGGGCCATAACCCCGTAAACTTTCCAATGAGGGCCCTTTCTGCCAGAAAGAGAGCCCAATTGCAAGGGTCCTCTGGAGAAAGCTCAAGGGAAGGGATCTCCTCCATCTTCTTAACAAACTTAGACGGAGGAGAAAGCTTGGATTTAGCTCCTGCCGAGCGGACTAACTCATTAAAATCTTCCAATGGATCTTCCTCAGTCTCGGCAGTCGGATTTGAAGCCATCTTGGCAGGATGGCGACCACCTGGGCTACCACTGTTCTGGAATGCGTGCGCGCAGGAGGGACGCTCTGGACACTCCGAATCGCGCCCTGTATGGCGAGAGAGGGATGGGAACCTGGAACGGCAGCTCCTATCGGAGCTCAGCGTACCTGCAACCAAAGATTCAGAGTGATGGCGACTAGGGTTTGGGCCCTAGCCGCTTTGGCGATTCTACTCATTCCATCCGCGAGCCCTACCGCTCCAAAAAAAAAATCTATACAAAGTTTAATAATACATTAATAATGTAATCAATCAATTAATTAATAGATTATTAAATACATTAATAGATACTTTATTAAAATATTAATACCTTAATATATAAAAATATTAATAAATACATTACTAAAGTTTAATACATTAATAATGTAGTCATATATTATATTACTACAATGTATTTAGTAGAAGGTTATTAAAATGTTAAATACATTTCCCGGATGGGGTGTCACCTTGACAAGGTGGAAGCAGCTCCATGCAAGGCCACTTGGCCAGGATACACGACACCAGATGTCAGCCCAGCGTTACGTCCTCCCTCAAATCCCCATTGGCATTTAAAAGACCCACTGTCACCTTTCCTCTCACTCACACCATAGACAAGAGGAGGCGTCGATAGACAAGAAAAGGAGAGAAAAGGAAAAAGTCTCTAAGAAGAAGAATGGTGCTTCCAAGAATAAGAGAAATATTGAAGCAGAAGCAAATGAAGCTACAAAAATGGAAGCAGAAAAGAAAGCAATGACAGATAAAGTAGCGATAGATGAAGTAGAGAGAAAAGCCAAAGTAGAAACTAATAAATTAGTTGAAGAAGAGAGGAAAAAGAAATATATCGAAGTCAGAGACACCACTCAACCAATGGACATCGACCTCCTTGAGACACCAACAACAAGCACAAACACTCAGACTCCACTTACTGGTCAGGGACTTGGAATATGGACCCCATTTCAACCAAGTGAAGTCCTTAATATGAGGAGCTTCACCTATGACAGTGTAACATCCCGCTCTTGCGCACACTGAGCGGACTTGTTCTTTGAGGACACTTGCGTGCAAGTGATCTGGTTCTTTATGCGATTGGTTGTTGTGATTATGATTATGAGATATTGTGTATTTGATGATATGTTATTTTGTTATATTTACATAGCCATGTGCTATTGACTGGGTTCTCCTAAGTGTGTAGGACTTTGGACATTGAGGATGCAAATACATCGATGAAACACCTTGGACTCTGGATTGAGTAAGGGAGTGGACTATTAGGGTTTGAATGTTGTTGATGTGACATATGTACATATCATTAGATGTTATGATGTTTGATTATTATTGTTGACATGATTTGCTGATGGATGCAGACTGACGAAAGCTTGTCGACTGGACTCACATTTGGAGTAGAGGGGTCACGCACGATAAATAGAGACATTGAGGGAGAGGTGTGGCAGCATCCCTGCCACAACCTACTAGCACTCATTCCATGGATCGAACTGTAGTTTAACAATTACCTAGTTCGAGAAGACCCATGATGTTATGAGGGCAGACTGTGACAGTCGCTCACGATGATTCTCAGGGGTGCGCAATAAGGTAGGGTCATTATTCCTTAGAGACCCTTAGTCTCCCATAAGATCACCTGACGGAGTATTGACTCTAGGGGTTTGACGTCTACCAAATTCAGTGAAGAGGCGAGTGGCACCCTTGGAGCATGTAGTGCATCTTGAAGGGCACGTCGCGTGAATAAAATGAAAAGAGGTGAGAGGCACCCTTGGAGCACGTAGTGCGTCTTGAAGGGCACGTCGCACGAATAAAATGGAAAGAAGCGAGTGACACCCTTGGAGCACATAGTTCGTCTTGAAGGACACGTCACACGAACAAAACGGAAGGAGGCGAGTGGCACCCTTGGAGCACGTAGTGCGTCCTGAAGGGCACGTCGCGATTTTAACTGGTAAGTAAATAAAACTAGTGCCTAGAAAACTATGCCTCATTAGGACCTAGTCGGCCTTAAAATGAATGATGTGATAAATAAAGTTTAATGACTAATTTTCCCTTAAGAACTGTCGCCAAGCCTAGTGAATTGAAAACCTAGGTCTGAGTAGAACCTTAGAACAAAAAATAATAATAAATGATTAGACATATAACTGGATTAAAGTGGAAATTTTAATTCCCTAAGGTTCTTTTTTATATAAAATTTTAATTCACTAAGGTCCTTTTTATAAAACTTTTCACTAAGTTTCTTTATCTAAAATTTTAATTCGCTAACGTTCTTTTTATAAAATTTAAATTCACTAAAGGTTATTTTATAATTAATAAGAGAAATTCAAACTTTAATTATTAAAGTAAAAAAAAATTAGGAGGATTAAATTCATAAAAAGAGTAAATGGTTGTTTGTCTAAACTTGCTAATTCTAAACTTAGTCAATAAAAGAAAAGAGAAACTAAAAGAAAAAGGGAAATGTTTAACTTAGTAAGGAATCTAGCCTTGAAACTTTCTATTTATGAACTCAAATAGGAATTAAGTAAGGCATAAGTCACTTAAGAATTTTAAGGGGATAATGGGACACCCAGGAGCGTTTTTAGGAATGCTTTTAGGTGGGTGAGGGAAATAAGAATATTTAATTAATTAATAAAATTGATTTTCTGGTGCAACTAGGGGATCGGGCGACATGTGTACGAGGGAGGTTTTTCCTAATTAAATAAATAAAAAGGGGAATTTAATGAAGGATTGAGAAACTAATGACTAATAAACTCTATAAAAGAGATGGCAGAGGAGGAGTATGGATCACATTTGGTTTGCGTAATGTTACGCTGCTGAAATTTTATCTTGACTGAACTTTCTCTTGTGGGAGTTGGGATACCCAGCTCGGGTAACCAATGGTAGCTTGAACTTGCGAGGCGAGTTGGGTACTAGAATTTTCTGGTATTGTGTGTGTGGCCCATTTGTAGCTCAGAGGGCTCAGGGGGAAGAAGAGTACCCCTAGCGTTGGCTGGGAGGTACAGGTGAGGTCACATTGGTTGGAAAGTGGGATATGGACGAAGCGCACGTCGGACAATGACTTCGGTGCATTCACATTTGGCTAAGGTACACCTGTTAAAGTTGTTCTTGCAATAAAATTTAATTTACACTTGTTTATTTTACTGTACTCGGATGAATATTTCATTTCCATGAGATTTCTTTGCACGTGTATTTTTATGGTAATCATAATCCCTTTGTCCCTTGATTCTTTAAGTAAGAACCCCTGCTATCCACAGTATCCTTTATTTCTGAGTTACTTTTTATTTGTGCGTGGCCAGAATGAGCCTCGGACTCAAACCTAGCCTGTGCTCTGATATTTCTTGCTTGCTTTTTCTTTATTCCTTGATTGTGCTTTTATTTCATTATTTTCTTCTCCACGGAGAAGATCTAGATGGAAATTTGTGTTTTTATTCTCTGTTCCTTGATTCTTTAAGTTATTAGTCCGTGCCTGAGCAGTCGACCAGGAGTAGAATCGACTTTCTTTCACTCCGATGTTAAAGATTTAGATTCAAATGCCCTGCTTTCCTGTGCATGGATAATACGTGTAGGATCATTCCTCTCCCAGCGTTCATTACAACGATTTCCTTTGCAATTTTCCTTGAGTTGTAATCTCAACACCCTCTCTTTTTACTTGAGTTTTCACCGTGCGTTTACACATTTTTTTAAACCTCCCTTTACACAATGTTTCCACTTCATTACATTTCAGATCTCTTGTTGGATTACCACTTAATTTCTCTGCGTTTCCACTTCTTTGCTTTGCATTTCTAGATCTATGATGATTGCATGATGACTGCCTGGGTAGTACTTAGAGTGTGCAATACGCTTGCGCTATCATTGTTAGACAAGATATTTATTGTTATTTGCACAATAATTTAATTATGAATTTTATGGTTATGTAGTTATGGATTTACACATCGATTTAGTTATGGATTGATCAACATTTGATTGATTAGCATTGAATATTGATTTTATTATTACTATTGTGCTTGATTTGCATTGATCAACATTTGGTTTGATTAGCATCTGAATAGTGATTTTATTTTACTATGACGATTTGAATTGCATTCTAATAGAATTTGAAATTCGCATTTGAAATATAAATTGAATTAGCGATTACAATGAATAGCATTTGAAATTCAATTAAAGCGAATAAAGAAAATAGCATTGAAATAACATTTGAAATAGCAATTGAAATAACCATTACAACGAATTTATAATATGTGATAGACAACGAATTTATGACTATGTATGATAGCAAATTTATGACTATGTATGACTGCATTGTAATTGTTGTTGTGTATGATAACGATTCTTAATAATAATGAATGACAAACAACAAGCTTGTGTATATATATATATATATATATATATATATATATATATATATATACAGACAAGGATTTGTATACAGACAACGTTTTTGAACAAACAACGATTTTATATATACAGACAACATTTTTATCCAGACAACGATTTTGGTATATATATATATACAGACAACGATATTTAATAATAATGAATGAAAGCATGTTTATACAGACAACAATTTGTATATAGGAATGTCTAACAATGATTTGAATTCCGTTTGTTTTTGTAATTGTTAATGCCTACTTTGTATTTTTAGGTATTTTGAATGCTCCACCTGGTATATGATTTATGCAAGTTGATTGAGTACGCCTTAAGATACATCCATATCTCTCATCTTCTGTATATATTAACACAAAATTTTAAAGTTTACAGATTAAATTTTTATCTGGAGACCTGTGTCTAACTACGAGTGAAGGGGCGGTTTAAACCTGCGAGTATTTGGAGTTCTACTGAATTTCTTGGTTAATAGTTGTCCTTTGGTTATTGGTGACGCAAGTCATTACGAACTTGGATTTGGGTTGTATTGATTGTGATTCTCTCTAGACAAATTCCTTTTTTTTTTACTCTGACAAATCTGAACTCATTCCTAAAGAAATTGGATGGTGTACTCAATCAGGGTTAATCTTTTATTGATCCCATAAATTCCCTTCGCCGCCTAGAGTAAGGATGTGAGGATATCCTGAATCTGTTGGAATAATTGGTTGTCTTCCAAGATTCATCCTTGATAAGATTGCCTCCAAATCCAAGAGACATATTGCTAGTCTTAGGATAGTACTAGACTTTTCGTCCCTGAGCAACAAGTAGACTACAGTCCACACGAGTGGAGATCGAGTGAGATTTTACCCTGTCATAATTTTGAGGCAATCTCTAAACTGAGCTTATCCCTATCGCATAGATGTCTTGAAATATTTTGTGTACTTCTTACTGTACTACAAAGCTTATTTCGGTCATTTCAATCCAAATTGTTAAAGCGATATATGGTAAAAGCACCCACTGCATGCATTTTGTTGGCAATCTTGAACTTGTTATAGTATCGTTATGGTTAAAATTGAGAGTACAAGGACTTGGTTCTGTTTTCACTAATCTTGGTCACTACTCAGTACACCACCACTGACTTTAAAAGAACAATTAGATGTTGTAGTCAAGAAGCAATATCGTCTTAAAAATATTACTTGTCAGATATTTTTAATAAATTACTTACTATGAAAATTACTTGTCAATATTGCTTATCTATTTTCATCTTAAAATATTATTTAATAAATTGGTTCCCACACAAGCTTTTGGTTTTTTCAAACCTACTTACATGGTCAAGTACTTAGTTAGGTCCTCAAGATTGTGTATATCTATACTTTAATTGTTGGGAACTAAGTAAAGTGGACCTCCTTATGGTTAAACAAATCTGTCTAAGGTACCATGCAAAAAACCATGATACCCATCTAATTGAAAGGATAATATTTACTTTCCATGGCATTTATTACTACAATAGAAAAAAAATGGGGGGAAATTTTTAGCACTTGTTACACGTCGTATGTTGTCGTAATGACGTGGTCGTTACATACAGTAATACTAGTAAAATCGTGCATGAACATATAAAGAAACTACCTACCACTCAAGGGTTGTCGATCTCAGTTCTCACACAAGTCCCCATGATTGGAGATGTAAGGATTAATCCATAGCCACTTCTTCAATAGGTACTGCATTCATAAATGCTAATGAGGAAAACATTCAGAGACTATGCCAGTAAAATGAAGAGAAAGAAGCAAATATCAAAGAGTTGGAAGAAAGACTCCAACAAGTGAAAATAGATGAAAGAATTATGAGAAATTTCGTGGTGAGAAGGTTAGGATATAATTGGAAGAGGATATTATAGACATGTATGCTCACTTACACCTCTTCCAGTAAGCAACCACTACGATCTGAGAGCAGAACAATCAAATACAAGAAAAACGGATTTAGTTCAACACAATCTGAGAGGGCATCCACGACATTGACAAAGGGATTGTGGAAAATATTGATGCATCGACCAAGTTGTATCGACAATCGACATCAGAAAGGAAGACATATGTGTATGCACTAGGCCGTTGCCAACAATCATGGAAAAGAGTAGATAAGGAGGTCACTAAATCAATGAAAATATGCTCAAAGATACACAAAATTGCATAGGAATCAATGAAAGGTAGTTGACTACCTCAGTTGGAAGGGCCGATAAAAATCTAGTCATAGAAGAGTTGGTAGATAAGGTGCACGATAGTACAAATCGCAAAAAAGGAGTCATCAAAGGAGCCACCACAATTTCCAAAGATCTAATAGAACAACATCTCCTACAACCTGTAAAATTGCACACTTAATACATGCATTCATGGCGACACTATTAAAAGACATGAGCACCCTTGAAGACAACATTTCCATGCACAATGCAACACTAGAACAACTAGTCTACCGAAGGATCAGATCTCTGTATGACCATCTAGAAGTATGGATAACATACCTTAGGGAGAAAAATCTTTGAATAAAGATGAAATAGTATCTACAAAGTGTTACCACTTGTTTCTTATTTTGTGTTTTTCCCAACCGACTCCAATTTTGTCTTTATTTTACACTTGTCATTAGGCAAAGGGAAACTGAATAAAATTTGTAACAAATTCTTTAAAATAAGAATACCAAGATTCATGCATGATTTACAAACTACTGTATAAACGAGGGAAGATGCCCATTTTGTAGGGAATCTTCAAGTAATGTATAAACTCAAGAACTAATTCAAGAACTTATACTTTGTTAAGGAATATTGAGAAGCCCTCAAGGCCATTTTTTTGAAGAAAGAATATTTATGTGTGAAGCTTTATTTGTTGTGAACTATTTCAAGTGGAGATGTATGATATTCACATGGATTGTAAGAATGCGTGTTTTCTTATGGATTAATCTTATGCATTCTAGATGTTATTTTATAGTTTTAAGTATTCTTTCACATATCTTTAGGTCTTGGTATTGCTGAGTTGTTTACGTATGCATTGATATAATTTATACTACTTTGGCTATATATATATATATGCACTTGAGTATGGTTCTGCTCTTCTATTTCAACTTCTTGTGTGGAAGTTTTATGTAGAGCTCGGTCTCATTTACAACTCATTGGTTACTTTAGTGCTTTCCTATCTAGGATAGGTTAGGATATATTAGTAATATATTAGTTTACTTTCAATACATAGTATTCATTTACATATTTTCATTTCATATCCGTTTATCATCCATTCTCATTGGTAAACCGGACCGTAACTGGAAAGAAAACCCAAAATAGAAATGGCAGCCAAGCCAAATTCTAGATGGGTTTCCTAAACCAAATTGTGCATAATCTAGTTGAGACTATGTATCAAGGAGTACTCCTTGCTGTTGTTGGGTGAATTCAGACTCGTCAACATGTACCAAACTTGCTAGTGTGTGAGAGTGTGAGAAGGAGAGAGAGGAAGACAAAGAGGGGAGGTAGAGTGAAAGTGTGGGAGGGAGAGAGAGGAAGGCATAGAGGGGGGATAGAAAGAGAGTGTGGTAGGGAGAGAAAGGATGGCATAGAAGGGCAATAGAGAGTGTGTGTGAGAGAGTTTGAGAGGGAGATATAGAGGGGGGTAGAGAGAGAGGTAAATGTAGGAGAGAGTGGTAGATGTAGGACAGAGAGAGGAGAGATAGTGTGAGGGAGGAGGAGAGATAGTGGGAGGAGGGGTGAGAGAGAGTGTGTGAGAGTGTGAGAGGGGGAGAGAGAAATAAAAAGAGGAGGGGTAGAGAGAGAGTGTGAGGGGGAGATAGAGAGGAGGGGTAGTGAGAGGAAGGGGGGGAGAGAAAGTGAGACATAGAAGGGGGGGAGAGAGAGGGGGGACCGGTAGAGAGATAAAYAGGGACAGAGAGAGAGAKACAGTGAGACYAAGAATAACAATGAGGAGAGAGAGAAAGGGTGGGAGAGAKGTGRAAGAGAGAGGGRTGATAATAGGGGAGGCAGGGACAAAGGTTGAGAGAGAGAGAGAGAGAGAGAGGAAGTGGGTGTGAGAGTGGGAGSCATGGRAAGACAAGGTCTAGKTCTAGGTCTTTCCATGTATTGCAATGTCTAGGTATTTCCATGCATTGCAATGTCCAGGTCTTRTCATGTCTAGGTCTTACCATGTATAGGAGTGTGAGAGGGAGAGAGAGGGAGAAAGAGAGGGRGGTAGAGAGAGAGACTAGGAGGAAGGGGTGGATAGAGAGGGAAGGGAGGTAGAGAGAGGTAAAGAGAGAAAGGGGGGAGAGTTGGGGATATATAGGGAGGGGGATTCAAAGTGTGGGGAAGAGAGTAGTAGATGTAGGAGAGAGGGGGGGGAGAGGGGGTGGAAAATAAGAAATAGGATATAGGAACGTTTGCACGTTCCTAGAATGCGTACGCGTTCTTTTGAATTAAAATTTTTTTGGTCAATATTGACAACATTAGTGTATGTGGATGATTTAGGTTTGAGATGAAAAACCTAGTGGTTCAATTTGCAAATAGACAAAAACCTCCATTTTTGTGAATACCTTTCTATATCTTTTTTTTTTACGTTATTTTTCTATAGGCTACATAATTAAGTTGTTGACGAAACTACAAACATAGATAGAGTCGACTATGTAGATTCCAAATATATAGTTTTTTTAATTAATATTGTTTACTATTTTTATTCTATTTTTTTCTTCGCATATATCAAAATCCTACAATACATACCTCTTTTTTTTCTTCTATAACTTTTTGTCGGCTTAACCATTTATAAAATGAGTTATATGCAGCACTAGAAGAGATCAATATCTAAGATGTGAACAAAAAAATAAATTATTTTAATCATGTTAAGATCTTAACATGCACAACAAAAGGCCTTGTAATTTCAAGGATACATTGACTTTCATAATTAAAAAATATATATATAAAATTAATATTATAAATTTCCAAAAAATACACCACACTAGAGTAATGCGTTCTCTATGTTGAGTTTTGTACCTTGGGAGGTGTTCCCCATGTGCTTATGACCTCCTTAGCACATGAGGGAAGGACATTACACTTTGTACCTTGTACTTTTGTCTAATTTTACTTTGACTTTGGATAAAGTGAAATTTAGTCATTTTGGCCTAAAATGACTATTAATTCACAAAGGGGTGAATTAGAGACATAAAGTTGACTTAGGAAACTAAACCCAAAGTGGGTTTGTGACTTAAATGTGAAAGGGGAGATCTCAACCATTGATTAGATGGGAGATGAGATAATCTCAACCCTTCATTTTTTAGGTTTCCTTTTGGAAGTCAAAGAGGGGTGCAAAGGGTGAAGGAGGGCGCATTCTTCATTGCTTGAGTTGTTCATTGAGAGAGGAGTTCTTGATTGATGGAGATGAGGTTAGTTTTGTGGGGAGAGTTGAGCTAGGGCACTTTATTTCATGGAGGAAGGCTTTCCTCTTATCCCTTATCTTATTTACTGGAAAGGTTTTGTTGTTGAGGAGGGCGCATTGCCAGATTGGGGTGCATCAACAGTTCATACACTTATATCCATTAGATTGCAGTGAGATTAGTTGCAGAGGGAAGCCATTCAACATAGCTTCATTGTTGTGGAGGGGTTGCCAGATCTGAGCTCACAGTTGGCAGTTGGAGCAGATTTAGTGGTTCTGGCAGTTTGCATGAGGGGTGCACCATTCTGGGGTGCATCTGTTGATTTCGAGATTGTATATCAACTCAATTGGAGTTGCTATTGTATCAGGTTCTTTCATATATTGTGTTTATTGCAACCCTTCTTCTGCTTTCCTCATATATACATCTATATTCCAAACTGGTTTTCCTCGGGGGGGTTATCCAGGGTCATGTTGACCAAAAATACCTATGTCTACAAATGCATGATTTAGTTTCTTAGATTTGTTCATATTCAGAAGTAAACGATGTTTAGGTGTGTTATGTTTATTTTGAGATGCATGTACTAATTTCTGGTGACAAAAACGACATGCTAGAGCACCCAAAATTGAGAACATAACCGTAACAAATCAGCAAAATACTTTTGGACTATTGGCTATTATAAAACAACAGAAAATAAATTAACTTACAGTTGAAATTTAGAGCCTTTCTTTGGTCAAAGACAGACCAAGAAGGAAAGCTGATAGGACCTAGATTTTTCACATGGTATCAGAGCTTTGGTGGCTGAATTTTTGGACAGTGGGGACAACATTTTGAATGGCTGTCATACACTTCTTTCTAGCAGATTTTCGAGGACAGCCATTGACTCATTCAATGATTGTTAGAGGGAATAATTTTTCTTTTCAGAGGATTGTTGGGAAGTTTGGACACTTGTCATCAGTCTCTTTTCACGCCTATGTAGTAGGAGTGAGGCTAATTTGACATTGACCTCTTTTCACACCTATTTTGGTAGGAGTGAGGTCAGATTACACTTGTCTCTTTTTGCACCGGTGTTGACAGGAGTGAGACAATGTTTTCCTTGGAAGAGTGAGCATCAATTGGGGTTTGCAGTTTGGCAGAGATGTCAACATCTCAGATGCGAGTTGAGGACAAGCTAGCAGGGGCTAGCAATTGGTTGCCTTGGAAGGAGAGGATGGTCTTCATCTTAGAGGACCTCAAGCTATGGGATATAGTCGAGGCAACTGTTCCCCCCATTCCTGTCACTACTCCCGTCTTGGTAGCAGAGTTCAGAAAAAGGAACAACAAGGCGAAGAATACCATTTGTGACGCAGTTCATGACCATATCATACCCCATTTGACGGGGAAGGCTTCTGCATATGAGATGTGAGCATCTCTATGCAAGTTGTATGAGAGCTCCAATGAGAACCGGAAGATGGTTCTTCATGACCGAATCAGGGGAATTTGCATGCTCAAGGATGAGTCGGTAACTTCATTCCTTGGTCACTTCACTCAGATCAGAGACGAGCTTAGAGCCGTCGGTGAGGTTGTTGACCCTAACTCTTTGGTGAGGCAATCTATGAATAACTTCACCAAATCATGGGGTCCATTTGTACGTGGCATAGTTGCCAAGGAGGTCATGCCTACATGGGAGAGGATGTGGGATGACTTCGTCCAGGAGGAGACGAGGCTAGCAATCAAGGATTTTGGACAGCGAAAGCAACAACAACAACAGATTGGTCAGGGTGAGGAGGATATTTCTCTTTGGACAAAGGGCAAGAAGAAGGACAGACGAGGGGGTCGACAAGGTCCCAAGTTTGGGGCCCCACCATAGGGGAGTGGAGGAGGAGAGAGCAACAGTGGTTAGGGCAGTGGTCAGAAGAGAGATATGAGCAAAGTGAAGTTCTTTGTTTGTAAAAATTTTGGGCACTCTGATGGACGGTTCCTGAACAGGAAGAAGTAGAAGCGTGGTACCACAGTTACAAAAGAGAAGATTGAATTTCAGACATAGTTTCAAAGAGAGTGTACTTTCCTCACATGCTACACTTCAATTGAGATGACACCTAGGATCTGGTATATTGATAGCGGGGCTTCAAGCCACATGACTGGATATCGAGAGCATTTTTCTGATCTCAGAGACATTGAGGTCAGGATTGATATTTCTCTTGGAGATGACAGAGTTGTCACAGTTGCTTTTCGGAGAGATGGCTTGCCACCTATATCGTTCATGGACGTTCTTTATGTCCCTAGCATGAAGAAGAATCTGATATCAGTTTCCACCCTCTAGGATAGAGGTCTTGAGGTGACATTCAGAGGCACCGAGGTACTGATTCATCCTTGGGGTTCTCCACGTGCCTCAGAACAGGTGATTGGAGTGAGAGAGGGGAAACTGTTCAGATTACTTTTTCAGCCACTTCATGCATTGACAGCGTGCAGTGATAACAACAAATAGTTATGTGAGTTATGGCATTGTAGGATGGCCCACCTACATCATGGGGCTCTTGGAGGAATGAGAGAGGTTGTGACCGGAGTGCCACAGATCAACATAGAGCATCAGGAT
The DNA here is from genome assembly GCA_009831015.1 of Picea engelmannii. Lineage (NCBI taxonomy): Eukaryota > Viridiplantae > Streptophyta > Pinopsida > Pinales > Pinaceae > Picea > Picea engelmannii. The sequence goes on along the minus strand of ML786894.1, from coordinate 210,120 downwards.
GTTTGCATAGGGTGTGTGCTTGGCAAATTTTCCAAGGCATATGCAATGTCCCCACTTTGGGGCATCATCACAGTGCAGAGATTTATGATGACCAGAGTAGCCAGATGGATGTTATAGCAAGTACAAGGGTATTTGAGAGGCATTGTGGGGTCCAACTTGCATTGATCATCATATTCCATCATTATGAGCCATTCTGCAGAGGTTGGCTTTGGTTTCGTTGCATTCCGATGATTTCCATGATTTTGACTATTTTGAGCTATAAGTTAATTGAAATCACTGAAGAGGTCATTTTGGGCACATTGCTTGGAGGAACCTCTCAATGTAATAGCTCATTGGAATTGGGAGGAGAAACACTACAGGATGGGATGGCTAGAAGTGAATTTTAGTGGCCAGGGAAGCCACAAGGAGAGATAGGGATATTTTCAGAGGTAAAAAGGTTAATTAATTAATTAAAGGGATTTAATTAATTAATTAAATATTAATAAAATGAAAGTCACTTTGGAGGGACAAGGTGAGCCAAAAAGTATAAAAGGAAGGTAAGGGCCTCTACTCATCATTCATGTATGTTTATCTTTTTGATTTTTGGCTTTTATCTAGTGAGCCCAACATTGGGGGTTTTGAGGGTTTTGACTTAACAAACCCTAGAGGATGATTCGATGGTGAAAGATTCCACCTAACTTGTCCCAAGCTTGGTCTCGGAGATGCAATATGCTCCCACACCATTCTAGTTCCAGATCTACTCAATTGTAGGGCGATTCTACATCAGTTTCATGTGCAGATAGAGAGAGGGTGCACCAGTTGAGGGTTTCCAGCAAGAGGGGCGCACCATCCATTGAGGGAGGATTCATTCTAGCTGAGGAGAAGGGATTTCGGTAATTCCAGGTATTGTGTTTTCCTTGCAGGTACCATAGCACCGTTATTGGATATTTTTGGAGGGATTCTTATGGAGGATTGATTGACATTGAGAGAGGGACAATTTCCCTAAGAGGAGGGCGCACCATCATTTGGAGGGCAGCTAGATCTAAGGATCTAGCAAGCATTTTGATGATTTGAGCACTTGGGTTTTCATTGCAACATCCTAATCTATCATTTTGGAGAGTTTCAGGAGGTTTGGAGGGCTCATTCACCTTGGCCGAATTATCTAGGGTTTCAGGCATCCAGGGGGGGTGCACCATTCAGTGAAGGGTTTCATATCTACAGGGTGTGAGAGGTATATTGGAGATTTGGGCACCTGGGTTGTTCTTGCCATCACCCGATCTACTATTTGGCATCTTTCTTGAGGTGATTGGACATCTTTGGCACCAGGGCCGAATTGTTGAGGAGCTTCAACATTCTAGCAGGATGTGGCATCTTCCAGTGGGGGTTTGGCGCTTGGCCCAGATCTACTTGGCATTGGTCCTCATCTCTTATCCAGCCTTTGGAGGCTTATTTTGTATTATCGAGAGGTTTTTGTAGAAGCTCTATTATCTATTTTCATAGCCATCTGTTGAGCATTCCATATCGGCATCTCCATTATAGCAGGTTCTTCTATCTTATGAATTAAAGCATATTTCAGATGTTTTGGCTTGTCTATCATATTGCATATGGTTGAGGTATGTTCCATGGTTGTATCTTCTTGTTATTTGTTGCAAACATTCATATAAACACATCAGTAAACCCTAAGGCCGAAATCAAGAGGCCATTCAACAAGTAAACACATCTAAACAAGTAATTCAACAAAGTGTTTGACGAAATACCTCACTCAAAAAAAGTTTTAAAAAGACACCAAAACCATGATGATCCTTGCATAATGGCTTGGGATTATTACAATGGTATCAAAGCTTAGATTCCTTCTAGCCAGTGTGAATTAGCACATGCATGCAGAACATAGAGGGGTCTTCCATAAGGAGAAATGGATGAGATGCACTTTGATCTAATTTGCTATGAGATACAATATTCCAGCCTTAGCAACGAAGAGATTAGGGCTCACATAACCTTCCCACAGTATGTAGCTTGGAGAAATCCTAGATGGAGCGAAGATGAGATTTTACTCAGGATCATTGGATTAGAGGAAAAGAGAGCCAGAGACCATAGAAGGGGGGAAGAACAGAGAGACCCCATGCCCATTAGGAGCACGTAACTTTGCTACAGTTGCAAGGCTCCTTGGGAACCAGATCATAGGTGTAGGGGTAAGGATCTGAAGCACAGTATTGAGGCACACTATGACAGGGAGGATGAGGTGTGTGTGGATGGAGCAATAGATGTTGATTCAAAGCAGTCAAATGATGATAGTGACTCTTGCACAGAGGCTAGTGATAGTGACTCTACCTCATAGGATAGTGATGATGACTCTAGCATAGAGGCTAGTGATGCTTGCATGCTTGAGGAGGATGATGACCCTCGTGTAGTGGATAGGCAGCTGGATGGACAGGACGATGGCACCAGTGTATCAACAGACATATCACATACCATTGATGTCTTTACGTCTCAGCAGAGTGGTGACACTAGTGAGGAGTCACACATGTTAGCACCTAGAGATGATGAGCTTCCTATGGGGGCCGTGACACATCTGTCACCTGTT
>ML786894.1:185971-200684 GCA_009831015.1 Picea engelmannii | reverse complement strand
GAGGGCCATCCACCTAGCTTGTCTAGCATTGAGCTTTGGTTGATCAAACAGGTATCGCAATCCACAGTGATCTGTCATAAGTACAAATTTTCTTCCCAGGAGGTAATGCCTCCACATTTTCAAGGCATGCACTATGGCAGCCATCTCTAGATCATGAGTCACATAGTTGACTTCATGCTCATTCAATTTTCGGGATTCATAGAAGATCACACTTCCTCCCTGCATAAGGACTCCTCCGATCCCTTCCTTATAGGCATCTGTGCACATGAGGAATTCAACTTCTGGATCGACGATTTTCAATACAGGTGCATGGGTCAGTAGATGTTTCAGGGTTTGAAATCTTTCTTCACATTTCTGTGTCCACGGGAATTTCATCCCCTTCTTCTAGAGGGCAGTGATTGGACAACCAATCTTGGAGAATCCTTTTATAAATATTCTATAGTATCTTGCTAGTCCCATAAAGGATCTGATGTCTGAAACATCCTTTGGGGTAGGCCATTCCATGATAGACCTGATTTTGTCAGGGTCTACCGCTACTCCTTCTTCGGAGAGAACATGGCCTAAGTAATGTATTTTCTTCTGGAAGAATTTACATTTGCTGAATTTGGCATAGAGTTGATGTTCTCTTAGCACTTGCAGCACAAGTCTAAGATGCTCTTCATGCTCTTTTCTGTTCTTGAAGTAAATTAATATATCGTCAATAAAAACAAGAAAAAATTTGTCTAGGAACTTGTTGAGTACATTGTTCATCAAGCACATAAAAGTGGCAGGGGCATTGGTCAACCCAAATGGCACTACCACAAACTCATAGTGGCCATACCTCGCTTGGAAGGCAGTTTTATGGATGTCTTCACCCTTGATTCGGACTTGACGGTATCCCAACCTCAAATCAATCTTTGAGAAAGTAGACGCACCCCCGAATTGATCGAACAGGTCATCGATCCTGGGCAAGGGGTACTTGTTCTTTATGGTTACCTTATTGAGTTGCCTATAATCTATACACAGTCTAAGGGTACCGTCCTTCTTTTTCACGAACAGGATTGGTGCTCCCCATGGAGACACACTGGGTCAAATATAGCCTTTATCCATTATTTATTTTAATTTCATCTTGAGTTCAACTAACTCGGGTGTGCTCATCCGGTAGGGTGTCCTAGACACCGGAACTGCTCCAGGTACAATTTCTATCGAGAAGTCTATGTCCCTTCTCGGAGGTAAACCTGGTACCTCTTCTGAAAACACATCTCTGAATTCTCTCAGGATAGGGTGATCGTCAAGGCTTGGTTTGTCACCTTCGATTGTTTTCAACACCTGTATTGCATATAGGGGACATCCCTTTCAGCAATACTTTCTCATTTGCAGAGCTGATATTTGTCTCACTGAGACAGGTTTTCGGATCCCTCGAAGGGTTATCTTTTTCCCTTCTTTACTTACACATTCTAAGGTTTTATGGTAACAATCCAATCTGGCTTTATGGGCGGCTAGCCAGTCCATACCAATCAGTAGATCATACGATCCCAAGGGTAATAAGTTAAGGGTTGTTTGGGTGGGGAATTCACCCATCATTAATTGGCAGGCTAGTATGACCTCTGCTATCCTCCTTTTGGTGCCAGTGGCTAACTGTACCAACCATGGCTTGGTATGTTTTTGTGGTTGTAGTTTACATTTATCAACAACTTTACGGGCTATATAACTCAAATTTGAACCAGGGTCAATTATAACAGACACTAGATGGTTGGAAATCATACCTTCTATTTCCACTACTGAAGCTTGATGGTCGGCTTGGTTATTATCCAAGGCTGCATAAATTTGTGGCTCACTCCTGGCCACATCATTGACGGTAGTAGCTTCTTGGATGTTATAAATCCTCTGACTATTCTGTTGTCGCTGTGGATAGTCTCTCAATATATGTTCTTCCCCGCAACCCCAACATTTCAAAGGTTCTCTCTTTGGGTTATTAGTCTTCACTGATATGGGTCCAGAAGTTTTATTTCCGCTCAAGGAGGGAAAATTCTGCTGGTGCATACTCCAGGATGGAAAGTTCATTCTTGTGTTCTTCTTGTAGTTCTTAAATCCTGGGGGTTTAATTCCCCTTTTCTGAAATCTTGAACTATTCTTCTGTTTCCATCCTTCACGAGGTTCTGCTCGATGCCCAAACTGTTCATGACAATAGGTTTCCTTTCGAATAATGCCTTCTACAGTCTTTGGCTCATCAAATTCAATTCTATTCCGATAGTCCTTAGGTAGTCCACTGATGAAGCGTTGCACCTTTGCCTTTTCCGCCTTGATATAGGGTACATACCTCAACAAATTGAGGAATTTGTTGACATATTCTTCTATAGTGAGTTGTCCCAGTTTGAGTTCATAAAACTCTTTAGTCTTTTCGTCAAAATGTTTTTCTGACAGATACTTATTTCGGAAGTATTTCTCAAAGTGTTCCCAAGACAAGTCCTCTTCGCGAACCCCTTTCATATTCTTAAGGTCTTCCCAACAAATGGAAGCCTTTCCGTTCAAGTTGAAGGTGGCCACTCGGGCCTTCATATTTTCTAAAAAGTCATGGACTCTGAAATATTTCTTTAGTCCAAGCAGCCAGGCCTCTGCTTCCTCTCCTTTCTTTATTTCATCGTTGAAGGAGGGTGGTTTGGCCTTTCTGAATTCTTCAAATTTTCGACCTTTGGAAGACTTTTGCTTCTTCTGTTTTCTTCGGGGATAGGAACTGGTTCTGCTGCTAGAAGAGCCCTCTGAGTCGCCAGCTTCCTTCTCAGAGGAATTATCCGATGATTGTCCTTTACCTCTGAGGTGGACCTTTTTCGAGGTGCTACTCTCAGTGTGACCACTGATATGACCATGTTTCTGAGTTTCAGATTCATGTTGCATTTGTATTTGTAGATCGGATAAACTCTGCAGTAAAATTGCATTAATTTCTGTTTTCTTTTCTTGTTCTTTCATCATCCTTTCATTGTGGGCCTTGCAGCTTTGTAATTCGACCATGAGACTCCTCACAGTCTCGGCTAGATCTGGAGGGGTCCCTGCTGCCCTTCTTTCGTCAGACTCTTTGTCTCTATTGTGGGAGCCTTCTCCTACTTCTTGGTGAGTCACCATACTATGCGTTGATAATTTCTCGTGGTTGATCTTCCGCTTGTGTGCAAAAGGAAAAATGTTGGTTGTTAGTCAATATTTATATTTATTTACAACCAGTACATAATTTATATTTTCACATGTATACACACACAATAGGGGTTTTTCATTCTTAACTTCGTCTTTTGATTAGGAAGGTTAAGATAGGGGGTTACTCTTTTTAAGAGTGTTCCGAACAGAGCTTCTGCGCAACTTGTTCATGAGCCCAAGCAGGCCAAGTGTTGTAACCATGCTCTGATACCAATTTGTAACACACCCACTACGACATAATAAAATTTTCGCTTTTCCTCAAGGGATAGAATCCCCGAAGTCCTACAGGGGCCTAGCGCAGGCTAGTTCTTCCCTATTCACCTCCCTGTGATCATGGGTTAGGATCACAGACCAAACAAACCAGGCGCATTTTCGTTTATTTGCGACTTAGCGATACAAGTGAGTCCAATCTTAAAGGTAGAATGGTGAGGGGGCTCCAGAATGAAACCCTGGCCATAGATCTAGGCGCGCAGATTCTGGCCGTCCAGATCCACCAGCCACTTAACGACAAAGCACTAGCTCCCTTCTCTTTAGTCCCTGTCTCGATAGGACCACATACGCACCTAAATGCAAGCGCCTTTCACAACTCGCGACCTCGCGAGTCGTGAGTCGAAGACCCTCGAATTTTCTTCACCAATCGCCGAAACCCAAGATTCTGATATGGTATGGCCCCTCCTTATTAGCGCTCTCCATGCGCTACCACCGGCTAGGGATAACTACTAGCCTTGCTCGCAACTTGCAAGTTCGTGAGTTGAAAGGTTGGACCTCTGGGCCCTTCTTTTACAAAACCCCGAGATGCGAAAGTCAGGGAAGGTTTGACTCCTCCCGGGCTTCTCGAAACTCGCAACTTCATGACTTGAGTTTTTGGGCCTTTGTGCTCCTTTCTTACGAGAACCCGAAGTATGAGAAGTCAACAGGATGTTGACTCTCGTTTTCAAATGACACGTGTCCACCACCTGTCACCACTTCTCCCTCTCTCTGGGCATCTTATCGTTACACCACCTGTCAACCACGTGGGTCCCACCAAGCGAACATGCCACGTGTTGCACAAGCTCTCGCAACTCGCAAGCTCGATACTTCTACAGTCGAAACTAATTCCCCTCAACCTCCGAGACCCCGATATGCGATATGACGAGGAGGTTCTGACTCAATGGTTGCTCCTACTTCTCGCTATTCGAGACTTCATGACTCCAAGGGTTTGGTCTTCCACCCCCAAACTCACAAACCCCCGATATGCGATGTATCGAGACGTCAGATCCCACGGTTGTCCTTCCTCTTTGATCAACGACCCAGATCACATCGCGATCTCGCGACTCGGGACTTCATGACTCCAAGAGCCTGGTCTTCCACTTCCAAACTCACGAATCCTCGATACACGATGTATCGATACATCAGATCCCACGACTGTCCTTCCTCTTTGATCAATGGCCTAGATCACATCACGATCTCGTGACTTGGGACTTCGTGACTCCAAGAGCCTGGTCTTCCACCTCCAAATTCACGAATCCCCGATACGCGAAATGGTCAGATCTTTTCCACCTGTCCTCCAACATGGACGGTCCCGATGTCTTCAGGACTTTTGGGACGTAGTCGAGTTCACTCTTCCGCCTAAGTAAAGGTTAAGATCGACGTCTTATAGAGCTCTGATGGGTCCCTGGGATCTACGGTCCAGGATCCCATCGCTATTTATGAAGGCTGAAAGGGCGAGGTGTTAACACCTACGCTCCTTCTCTAGATCTGTCGGTGTTGACAGGCTTGGGGTATACTCGAAAGGATTCTGACTGTTCATTTACCAAGCGATAAGGTATTTTCTTTCTATATTTAAATCTCTCTATCCCTTCTGAGCTTGAATCACGAAGTTCAAACTCTCGGAGCTTCAGGTTCCCATGACCCCGAGGCCTTAGAAAGCTACTCTTTCTTGCATAAGGGTTCCAGACCCGGATTGCATGAACCCTCAGACGGTTCTCGGGCAATTATCCCTGATCTTAATCGAGTCTCTGGTAAGGTTCAGTACGGTTACAAGGTTTATGGGGTAATTCTCGGAAAAGAGTACTCTCAAGGGGCCTTCCCAGAATATTACGAGAAACTAAGCAAATAAGATGATTCTCGGTGGAGGGAACTCATGTCCCAGACTTAATCATTTGTGCAGAAAACAACTATGGCATGTAAGCATACACAAGCATCCATTCTATCAAATCAAACGTTAGGTAAACACTTCTATTCAGAACTATTTACAATCACATAAAACTGAACATGCGATTATGGCATTAACTTCAAATAACACTTATCAGAAATAACACCAGAGGGGATGCAACTGTTGAGAGGGGTGCTCATTTCCACCCAACCGTAGGCTCAGCAACTCCCAACGGATTTACCACTAGCCACCCCCGAGCTGAGACCACGATGCTGGGAGACTGATTCTCTGTTTTCCAGTGACCGAAAACGAAGGTTACTCTCCTTCTTCTCCGCTATCACTCACTCTGTATTTTCCAGAGTTCCTCTTCCTTCCCTCGCATCTGCCCCCTCCGCGCTTCTTCCTCACGCATTTCCCTCTTGTGAGGTTGCGTGTGGCGCGATTTCCCTCGCGACAGTCAGGCCCGAGCTTCCTACGGATGGGCGGTTCACTTCCCCCATCCCTCATTAATTCTTGAGGAGCCATCTACCTACCAACCTGCGAGTAATTTATTTCAGGCCAGCGAGCCGCTCTTGGTTCTTTGGGCCAGTGAAGTCCAAATACGGTATTGGTTTTGATGGAAGTTAACGCCACCTTTCCAGGTGCCTTCCACCACCCTTCTTCAGCTATCGTGGTCTCTTTTTTTTAGCATATCCCCTCTCAGCAGTCCTGCAATATATATTCATAATATTATTCACATTCATCGACCTTTTTCACAACGTCCATTCACATCACACATTCACATTTTTGAGTTTTCCACAGTTCTTGGCCAGTATAGTTATTTTTACAAATTGGGGGAAACAGGGTGTTACATTCGGGACAACAAGTCCAATGGTCATAGGTATTTCAGCTGGAGGATCCAGGAGAGGAGGGTTTAGGATGTATGCAGGGGGCAGACGGTCATGGTCAGAGTAGTGTAGTGTCATCACGAGGATCTTCGACAGAGGTTAGCATGGGATCTAGGGATTGCAGGATTGGGCATTTCACGAATTCACAGGAGAGAGTGGACCATTGCAAGGGAAAGTTATTCTAACTTTCCATTGAGCTTCAGTGTTGAGAGGAGCGCACCGCTTGCGGGTGTCTCACGGAGGTCTTGTAGTACCTCATTCTGGCATTAGCATGTGCAGTTGATGGAGGCCATGTGGATATTGGTAGAGATTTGGAGGATGGACTCATTTTGAGATGAGGCCATGTGTTATGTGCAAGAGGTTCACAGGGTTGATATCTTTCAGGACTATGCTTCGTAGAGTATTACAGTTCACTTGTTGATATGGGATCCAGGGGGTGGAGTATACTATTGTTCGTCTTTCAATGGGTTCTACTATGTACCCCGTAGGTGGACATGGGATCCTAGTATTTTACTTGGAGGGATTTGGGTATTGCTTGAGGACAAACAATTTTCTAGCAGGGAAGACTGTAATGTCCCCACTTTGGGACATCATCATAGTGTAGAGATTTATGATGACCAAAGTAGCCTGATGGATGTTATAGTGAGTACAGGGGTATTTGAGAGGCATTTTGGGGTCCAACTTGCATTGATCATCATATTCCATCATTATGAGCCATTCTGCATAGGTTGGCTTTGGTTTTGTTGCATTCCAACGATTCCCATGATTTTGACTATTTTGAGCTATAAGTTAACTGAAATCACTGAAGAGGTCATTTTGGGCACATTACTTGCAGGAACCTCTCAGTGTAATAGCTCATTGGAATCGGGAGGGGCAACACTATAGGATGGGATGGCTAGAAGTGACTTTTAGTGGCCAGGGAAGCCACAAGGAGAGATAAGGATCTTTTCAGAGGTAAAAAGGTTAATTAATTAATTAAAGTGATTTAATTAATTAATTAAATATTAATAAAATGAAAGTCACTTTGGAGGGACAAGGTGAGCCAAAAAATATAGAAGGAAGGCAAGGGCCTCTACTCATCATTCATGTATGTTTATCTTTTGGATTTTTGGCTTTTAGCTAGTGAGCCCAACATTGGGGGTTTTGAGGGTTTTGACTTAACAAACCCTAGAGGACGATTCGGTGGTGAAAGATTCCACCTAACTTGTCCCAAGCTTGGTCTCAGAGATGCAATATGCTCCCACACCATTCTAGTTCCAGATCTACTCGGTTGCAGGGGGATTCTACATCAGTTTCATGTGCAAATAGAGAGAGGGCGCACCATCCATTGAGGGAGGATTCATTCTAGCTGAGGAGAAGGGATTTCGGGAATTCCAGGTATTGGGTTTTCCTTGTAGGTACCATAGCACCATTATTGGATATTTTTGGAGGGATTCTAATGGAGGATTGATTGACATTGAGAGAGGGACGATTTCCCTAAGAGGAGGGCGCACCATCATTTGGAGGGTAGCTAGATCTAAGGATCTAGAAAGAATTTTGATGATTTGAGCACTTGGGTTTTCATTGCAGCGTCCTGATCTATCATTTTGGAGAGTTTCAGGAGGTTTGGAGGGCTCATTCACCTCAGCCTAATTATCTAGGTTTTCAGGCATCCACGGGGGCGCACCATTCAGTGAAGGGTTTTAGATCTATAGGGTATGAGAGGTATCTTGGAGATTCGAGTGCCTGGGTTGTTCTTTCCATCACCCAATCTACTGTTTGGCATATTTCTTGAGGTGATTGGACATCTTTGGCACCAGGGCCGAATTGTTGAGGAGCTTCAACATTCTAGCAGGACGTGGCATCTTCCAATGGGGGTTTGGCACTTGGCCCAGATCTACTTGGCATTGGTCCTCATCTCTTATCCAGCCTTTGGATGCTTATTTTGTATTATCGGGAGCTTTTTGTAGCAGCTCTATTATTTATTTTCATCGCCATCTGTTGATCATTCCAGATCGACATCTCCATTGTAGCAGGTTCTTCTATCTTATGAATTAAAGCACATTTCAGATGTTTTGGCTTGTCTATCATATTGCATATGGTTGAGGTATGTTCCATGGTTGTCTCTTCTTGTTATTTGTTGCAAACATTCTGTTAGCGTTAGAAGTCACTCCTGGATTGCTTGCAGGAGCAGAGCCCAACGCCCATCGATTTTATGTCACGATAGTTTTTAATGGGTGATCAAATGGGTAGAGGCTCGGGAAGATATCACTCTAACTCGGGAACTGGGTCTGGTATGTAAGGAACAAAGGAGGTCTTGATCTAACTTTAGTGAGTGACTTGATTTAAAGACGAGCAGGTTGAAGACTTGGTGAGAGGAGTGGACAAACTACCTCGGGCAACAGACCTTTCCATAGTTTGTAGAAGAAAAACTCTGAATGCAAGATCCTCTTGGTTCAGGGCTTCAAGAAACTGAAAGGGGGACTTGACTGGATCCTCCAATTCCAAGTCATTCAGCGCTAAGAAAAACATAGAGACCGATTAGAAACAATGCGACTGTTACAGTGATCCAACCTACATCATCCTATAACAGTCACAACTCGACTGGATCCTCCAATTCCAAGTTGCTCTAATACAGTGTAAACAAAGACGTGAAGGAAACTGACATTCATAAGGCAAGAAGTCTCAAAAGTCCACGCATAACCAAGAATAACAGTGCTTCATTAAAGCTTTACAACCGGGAGCCTTGCTCAACCATTGATCCTTACAAAATACAAAGACTGAGTCTATATACTCAGAAAAAATCGCCTAACAGAGGCGTGCTCAGTCATTCAAGGCTTGGTGACCCTTCAACCAAATTCGGACGGATCTTCTTCATCAGACGCCATCTTAACTACACATGGCTCCTGCAATAGGAGTAGCTGAGCCATTAAATGCCGAGTTGGCGTGTGCAGAACTCTCTAGCTAGTCGAGGACTCGGCATGGCTTCTTTGAAAAAATTGGTACATAGGACCCTCTCGGGCAGACAGCTTGCCAGACCCTCCATACCTTACACTTAATGAATGAGGAGAGGTTTCAACCACCCCTTCTCACCTTCATTTACTATAAGTTAAAACCAAAATTGACGTTGAATCGGATGGTACCTGGAGATCGCGATGATCCCTTCTGTGAACAAACTCAACGCCTTTGGCCCCTCTTACACAACTCTTTTTCTTTCCCAAGTGACCACGGGCTGTAACCTTGTGTTTACTCTCAAAGGCGATTTCGGCGTTCGTGAATAGGAAGGAGCTAATCCTTTCTTATCACAGTCGCGATGAGCAAAACACTGAGATGGCTTAATTGGGTGCCACGCGTCCCTCTCATATCTGACGGTTCTGAACTCACCCGACGATGCTGTGGGCCCCAGGTCCTGGACGCTCTTGGCACCTCGCACCTTGGGAATAAGATAGAGTTGCTCCTTGCGCTTCGAAGTCGCGATGGGAGAAAAGGAGAGGAGCCTAATCATGCACCAGGTGTCCCCTTTGGACGGACGGCTAAGAATGCTCCATGACACTGTGGGCCCGACTCTGGATGATTTCGGTGCTTCGGGGTTTGGGGTTTCGAGATGTAGAAGGACATAGGATCCTTACCCTTCGAACTACTGAATGCCAAAATACTGACGTGACTGGATCTCGCACCACACATCCTTTGGATGGACGACTGTTGTCTTTTCCTGCATGCAATATGGGCGCCATCTATCGTGCTAATCTCAACGCAGCTCCGCTAACCGTGATTTCCCACCAACCGCCGATCTTCTCTTACAGATGAATCCGGACCGTCGACCATATAATCTCGCCCGCTTACTTGCTTGGAAGCCTAAAACGATATTTTTCCTTGCTATGCTCGGGTGCTTCTCGTGCAACTTGCAGACCTGAATACTCTTGTGCCCTGGACAAGAAATGTTACTAACAGATTCATATAAACACATCAGTAAACCCTAAGGCCGAAATCAAGAGGCCATTCAACAAGTAAACACATCTAAACAAGTAATTCAGCAAAGTGTTTGATGAAATACCTCACTCAGAAAAAGTTTTAAAAAGACACCAAAACCGTGATGATCCTTGCATAATGGCTTGGGATCATTACAGCATAGTTCCCCAGCAGTGACACCAGGTCAACTGGGATACTAGATTTAGTACACACAGACGTGTGTGGGCCCATGACTCAGAGGTCCTTGAGTGGTTGTGAGTATTATCTCACATTTATTGATGACTACTCGAGGAAGACTTGGATCTATTTCCTGAAGGCCAAGAGTGAGGTCTTCACATGCTTCCAAGAGTTCAGAGCTCTTGTGGAGAACCAATCGGGAAAGAGGATCAAGGTCTTGCAGTCGGATAACGGGGGAGAGTATTCCTCGAGACAGTTTGTAGACTTATATGCACAGTGTGGCATCAGGAGAGAGATGACCATACCTTACAACCCCCAGTAGAACAGGGTTGCCGAGAGAAAGAACGGGGCCATTACCAGTGCAACGAGATCTATGCTACATGATCAGAGTTTGCCTTTGTATTTATGGGAAAAGCATGTGCTACTGCAGTTTACCTGCAGAACAGGAGCCCCCATAGAATTTTGGGGAAGATGACACCTGAGGAGGCCTTCACTAATAGGAGGCCCGATGTCAAGCACATCAGGATATTTGGGTGTTCGACTTTCTCTCATGTCCCCTCAGAGACTAGGACAAAGCTAGACCCCACAGCCTAGCAGGGGATTCTAGTTGGATACTCAGAGGTTTCGAAAGCCTATCACATCTACATCCTGCCACTTAGGAAAGTGGTGGTGAGCAGAGATGTTAGATTTGAGGAGGATAGGGATTTTGTGAGATCTCTTGAGTCTAGAGTTGGAGTTGAGGATGATGCAGAGTTGTCAATTGCAGTCTCAGAGGGAGCACAACCTTAGTCATCAGGTACACCAGTATCAGGGGTGACAAGGTCACCATGCACAGCTTCAGGGTCACAGTCAGAGCATGTTCAGTCAGATGGGTCACAAACTTCAGAGGGAGTATAGTCTTCAGGATCTCAGAGTGTTGAGACGAGTCCAATGGCAGTTACTCTTGGCCAGAGAGACCTTACTTCTCCGTTGACTGCTTCAGGGGAGAGGAGACCTAGATGGTTTCAGGAGACTCTAAAGGAGGCCAGGGAGAATGTAGGGGAGCCCAAGAGCCAGATCAGAGAGAGCAGGCCACTAGTCAGACTGAGAGCATATTTGGCACTAGTGACGAGTATTAGGGATACTGAGCCACAGAATTTTGTGTAGCAAGTTGAGCATCAGGTCTTGAGAGAGGCCATGGTTGAGGAGTATGAATCCATTGTGCACAATGATGTTTGGGATGTGGTTCCGAGGCCAATGGGGAAGTCATTTGTGACTTCCAAGTGGTTGTACAAGACCAAGATTGTTGCAGATGGCAGCGTGGAGAAATATAAGGCCCATTTTGTGGCACGAGGCTTCTCATAGATTGAGGGAGTCGATTATGACGAGAATTTGGCACCAGTTGCAAGATACACTTCTATTAGGACTATCATTTCCATAGCAACATAGATGAGTTAGCGCATTCATCAGATGGATGTGAAAACTGCATTTATGAATGGATTTATTGAGGAGGAGGTGTACATAGAGTAGCCACAGGGGTTTGAGGTGAGTGACAGGGAGACTCACATGTGTCTTTTGAGGAAGGCACTATATGGTATGAAGCAAGCTCCCTGAGCTTGGTATTCATGGATTGATACTTATTTGCTTCAGATGGGCTTCGACAAGAGTGATGTTGATCCAAACCTCTATTTCATTATTAGGGGTGATAACACGCTCATTCTCATTTTGTATGTGGATGATTTATTCATTACTGGAGTCAAGGATCTCATAGTTGAGTGCAAACTGGGACTTGCATCAGAGTTTGAGATGAGTGATATCAGATTGATGCACTACTTTCTGGGTATGGAGGTATGGTAGGAGGAGGGTCACATATTTCTTGGGCAGGGGAAGTATGCAACAAATATTTTGAGAATATTTCAGATGGAGGACTGCAAACCCATGTCTACACCTATGATTACCAACTGGAAGAAGCCTAGTGCTTTAGATAGTCAGTTGGTGGATGCCACAGTATACAGGGAGTTGATCGGTTCACTTATGTATCTGGTTAACACCAGACCAGATATATTTTTTGTCATGAACACACTCAACCAGTACATGGTTGAGCCGATGAGTGTTCACATGGTTGGGGAAAAACATGTCTTGAGATATGTTGCTGGGACAGTGGACTATGGCCTAGACTATGTCAGGGGAGATGGTGTCAGTTTGGTTGGTTACACAGATTCAAACTGGGCAGGATGTGCTACTGACAAGAAAAACACCTCATGGTGTTGCTTCAGTTTGGGGTTAGGACTTGTTTCCTGGTTCAGTTGGAAGCAGATGTCAGTTTCTTTGAGTTCGGTCGAGGTAGAGTATATGGCGGCCAGTCAGGCCAGTTTCGAGTCCATTTGGCTTCGCTAGATGCTGGTTGGTTTATTCGGTCAAGAGATGTCTTCGACTGTCATTCACTGTGATAATCAGAGTTGCATAAAACTCTCTGAGAATCCAGTGTTTCATGACCGGTCGAAGCATATTGAGATCAGGTACCACTTCATTCGTGACTGGGTTTAGAGAGGGGCAGTTCAGTTGCAGTATATATCTACAGATGACCAGGTAGCAAATATTCTCACCAAGGCCCTGCCACGGGGCAAGCATGTCTATTTCAGAGACAAGATGGGCTTGGTGAGGAACACCTTCCTCAGTAAGAGGGGGTGTTGAGTTTTGTACCTTGGGAGGTTTTCTCCATGTGCTTATGACCTCCTTAGCACATGAGGGAAGGACATTACACTTTGTACCTTGTACTTTTTTCTAATTTCACTTTGACTTTGGATAAAGTGAAACTTAGTCATTTTGGCCTAAAATGACTATTAATTCACAAAGGGGTGAATTAGAGACATAAAGTTGACTTAGGAAACTAAACCCAAAGTGGGTTTGTAACTTAAATGTGAAAGGGGAGATATCAACCATTGATTAAATGGGAGATGAGATGATCTCAACCCTTCATGTTTTAGGTTTCCTTTTGGAAGTCAAAGAGGGGTACAAAGGGTGAAAGAGGGCGCATTCTTCATTGCTTGAATTGTTCATTGAGAGAGGAGTTCTTGCTTGATGGAGATGAGGTCAGTTTTGTGAAGAGAGTTGAGCTAGGGTGCTTGCTTTCATGGAGGAAGGCTTGCCTCTTATCCCTTAGCTTATTCACTAGAGAGGTTTTGTTGTTGAGGAGCGCGCATTGTCAGATTGGGGCGCATCAATAGTTCAGAGACTTCTAGCCATTAGATTGCAGTGAGATCAGTTGCAGAGGGCAGCTATTCAACATAGCTTCATTGCTGTGGAGGGGTTTCCAAATCTGAGCTCACAGTTGTCAGTTGGAGCAGATTCAGTGGTTCTGGTAGTTTGCATGAGGGGTGCACCATTTTGGGGCACATCTGTTGATTTCGAGCTTGTATATCAACTCAGTTGGAGTTGCTATTGTATCTGGTTCTTTCATATATTGTGTTTATTGTAACCCTTCTTCTGCTTTCCTCATATATACATCCATATTCCAAACTGGTTTTCTCCGGGGAGGTTTTATCCAGGGTCATGTTGACCAAAAATACCCGTGTCTACAAATGCATGATTTAGTTTCTTAGATCTGTTCATATTCAGCAATAAACGATGTTTAGGTGTATTATGTTTATTTTGAGATGCATGTACTAATTTCTGGTGACAAAAACGACATGCTAGAGCACCCAAAATTGAGAACATAACCGTAACAAATCAACAAAATACTTTTGGACTGTTGGTTGTTATAAAACATTAGAAAATAAATTAACTTACAGTTGAAACTTAGAGTTTTTCTTTGGTCAAAGACAGAACAAGAAGGCAAGCTGGATTTTTTCACACTCTACAATTATACAAGTTTTTGGAATGAAATTCTATGGTTGAGGTATTATACCTTATTTTTTACTCTTAGAAAAAATCAAATTTCACATAGTTATTCACAATATCTATGAATAAAAATTGTATATTATGAAAGCTAATTCAATGTCCTATGTTTCATCTTTTTACACGTATTCAAATTCATTGTAATAATACCTTGAATAATCCCTTGAAATTAACATATTATTGTTTTTTCATGTTTGCATTGCCACTAATACATCAGGAAAGACCACCATTAACTTACACTAACCCAACCCACACGAGCCCAACATGTCACGTTGGGAACCTAAAAAAATAAAACCCTCACCTAATTATGCGGGTCGCAGAGGAGGGGACTAGTCGTGTGTGGGACGAAGCTGGAGCAGGGGTTGGGGCTGTCGAGCTGGAGTTGTCAAAATTGAGTTGGATGGGAGCCGTCGAGTTGGAGAGTCGAGCTGGAGCAGTTGTCCAAGGTTCTAATGGGGGTTGGGTTGTTGCAGGCTGAACCTGTCGCGTTGAAGTCACTGTCGATCAGTCGCACCAGACTTGTCCT
>ML786894.1:165201-175851 GCA_009831015.1 Picea engelmannii | reverse complement strand
AGTCCCACTCAATTTGGATACTCTAGGAAGAAGTTATGATTTTTTTACCTGGAACACCTTCTTGAGACTAGTCAATAGGACTAGTCAGATACCCTATCTTACACAGGGTGTATCTACAAATTTAAGATGACCCAAAAGCTGAATTTTTTATCACAGATACCTTACTAATTTCTGTGAATAGCATCCGTAGTTCAGGGTCTGAAACTTTATAGAAATTTTTTTATAGTGAAAATTCCAGAATGATTCCATAACCCTATCTTGTACAGGTTGTATCTCCAAAAGTATAAGGACTCAGGAGCTGAAATTTTAACCCAACCTACCTTGATCCGTCTACTAAATATCGTCCAAGCCGTTCCTTCTAAAACATTGTAGAAAAAAGTTATAACGAAAATTCCAAGGTGTCTCAGATGTAGCAGCAAAACCCCAAGACCTTGATCTCTGATACCATATGTTAAGAACCAAATATTAATATAGCATAGAAAAACCTCAGAAAAAGTACTCAACGCCTTGAAAAAGAGATAATTTCAGATAATAAGCCTCTTCGAGGGGGCAACCTCCTTTTACCCCACTTAAATGTTCAAGTACAAGGTGATTCCAAATGAAAATGTCTCCTTGGTATATATAGGAGACTAGGAGGTATAATTACAACTAATCGAATAAAGCCGACATAAATAAAATAACATTACTAATGTAATATGCCCCAATTAAGGGGTAATGAACCAATATTAGGGCTTAAAAGATGACAAGGCTATGTTTGTCACATTGCGACAACAAGACTATGCTCATCACATTACAACGACAGGGATATGTTTTTCGTATTGTGACGAAATGATATTTGCATCACATTATGATGATATGATATTTGCATCACATTGTGACGACATGATATTTTCGTCACATTGTGACAATGAGGCTATGTTCGTCACATTCTAATGACAAGGCTATGCTCATCACATTGTGACGACAAGGCTATGTTCGTCACATTGCAACGACAAGGCTATGGTCGTCACATTGCAACGACAAGGCTATGATTGTCACATTGTGATGACAAGGCTATGTTCATCACATAGCAACGAAAAGGCTATGTTCCCCACATTGTGACAACAAGGCTATATGTTTGTCACATTGTCACGACAACATATTTGCGTCACATTGTGGCGACATGATATTTGTGTCACATTGTGACGACGAGGATATGTTCATCACATTATGTGACAAGATTGTGTTCGTCACATTGAGACTATAAGGATATGTTCATCGACGTTGGCTAGTTGTTCTACGAAATGACTTTTTTCGTTGGAATCTGATGTTATAAATTTACACGAATCACTATTTTTTGTTGTTCAAAATCCATTTATGAATGAAGAAATGGATTCAACATGTTGAAAAACTCCCGGGCACTCGGATTATATAGAACTAATCACTCAAATCCGTGAATCCAACAATTTCTCACTGGATTTCAGGAAAATATCCCCGAAAAAAACATCATTTTGTAGAACCTTTAGCCTACGGCTATGTTCATCACATTGAGACGGCGAGGATATGTCCACCGCATTGCAACGACATGGCTATGTTCGACACATTGCAACATTACTATGTTTGTCAGATTGTGATGCCAATATGTTCGTCACATTGCAACATTACTATGTTCGTCATGTTGCAACGCCCGATTTTGTTTTTCATATTGCAACATTTGGTTATGTTCATCACATGACAAGGTTGGTTTATGTTCAACACATTACAAAGGAAGTTTTGGCAAAGTTTTTTTTTTTAAATCTAATAAATATTCTCCTTTTTCACAAAGATGGGAACTTTGAATTGATGTGATGCATTAAATAGAATGAAATTAAGAATCATACTTTTTCTAATGACATTGATAACAAATCATCTTTAACTTTTCAGCTGATGATTTTTACTTGTTCTAAGGACATTGATAGCAAATCATCTTGAACTTTGTAGATGATGAATTGTACTTGTTCTAGGGACATTGATAGCAAATCTACTTGATTTTTATTTTTTCTAAGGACATTCATCGCAAATCATTTAATAATTTATACTTGTTATAAGAACATTGATGGAAAATCACTTGGAACTTTGCAATGATGATTTATACTTCTATAAGGAAATTGATAACAAATCCACTTGATTTATACGTTACAAATGACGATTTATGTTTGTTCTAAGAACATTTAAAGAAAACAACTTGTTTTATACTTTGCAAATGATGATTTATACTCATTCTAATGATATTGATAGAGAATCGACTTGAAAAATTAGATAACAAGTGGATTAAAATACGTTAATACACTAATAAAATAATGCATTAATGCATTAATACAATTCAAGTGGATTAAAATAAAGTATTAATACACTTATAAAATAATATATTAATGAAGAAGTAATACATTATTAAAATATTAATATATATTTATAATACATTATTACATTAATCTAATGTAAAAATTAAAGTATTAATTTAAATTAATTGATGTATAATGAAACTTATTAATTAATTGACACATTAAAAATATAATGTATTAATTAATTAATACATTGTTAAAGTATTAATATACTAATAGAATAATACATTATTAAAATAATAATACATTAGAAAATATGTTTAATACATTAAAAAAATTAATAAATACATTACTAAAATATAAATACATTAAAATATTAGTTAAATATTAGTTAAATATTAATACACTAAATTTAAAATTATTAAATTATTATTATGATTAAAATTTAATTGTTGTTATTTAAATTATCTTTTTATTATTATTTTTTTATTATTATTATAAAATAAATCTTAATAAAATTAACCCTAATCCTAGCCTCAATAACAAATAACATAATAAATTAATGATGAAATGACAGTATATATCCGTTGGCAAATGCAATTCCGTGCATAAACTTATATTTCTTTTCTCCCACTATATTTGTGAGAAATGAGATCATTTTATTGGAACATGTTGGTTCCAACGCTATTTTGATAAGGTAAGGGAAAGTATACATTTATAACCTTTTATGAAAAGAATTTAATGTAAAGCATAAATTTAGATGGAATGAAAATATAAAATCTCCTAAAAAATTTTAAAATTTAATTATCAAATTTATTAAAGTGAATATTGATTTAAATTAATTATAAAATATAAAATAAATTATTTATTAAAGTGAATATTTAATTTAAATTAATTATAAAATATAAAATAAATTGAGATGGAAAGAAAGCACAAAATCTTTTAAAACTTGATTGTGAAATTTATTAAAGTGAACATCTAATTTAAATTAATTATAAAATATAAAATGTATTGAGAATTTTTTTTTAAATTAATTATAAAATATATTGTGAAAACTTTTAAAAACGTGGTCTTGTTTTGCTATATTAAAATTTTCAATATTTGGCGAATAAAAATGACATGTAAACCTTACATTTAAGCTGCAAGTTTGTTGTGTCTATGCATACAAGAAATCCTTTTTTAATATCAACTAGAACCAACACAACGATAAACCTAAAATTCTTTAATATTAAGGACTATGTTTTCTGTTTATAGTCTTAAAAAACCATAAAACAAAAAAAACCACTTATCTAGTAGCTCAGAGAAAGTTGATGACATCTCCCTCTCATACTCAACATAATGGACTACAACTATTAACAGATAAAATATTATTGTGAGATCAGTTTCAAAAAGTGCAATTGAGGTTATTGCTTAATTTCTCCATTCTGGATTGCAAGGCATGATGTAACAAATGATGAAAAATAAGCAGACTATCCTCATTGCAATGCATTCAACAAAATGATAGTTATTCTGGTATCAAGTAGTTAGAATAGTTGCAATTGAGCCAACATACAATACAAATAATATGCCACCATCTTCAGTTCCTAACCATCAAATCAGATTTTGTAATTAAAAATTGATTAAGCCATGAGCATAATTAAATGAGGAGGATCACGTTTTCCAAAACTATCTAACCGATTCAACAAGTTGATACCCAATAATCCATGCTCGTGGAAAATGTTGAGTTTGGATGTTGTTTTGCATGCCAGCTGTAGTTAAGATCTAATAATATAATTACATGGCATCTCACTTATTTTATATAATATGTTTTGCCACGTTAGAAATATCTCATTTAAATATAGATATAGATTTGACTTCAACTCAATAAAATATAGATATAGATTTGATTTGGTGAGAAATAACATTTCATGACATCTTTACGTTACCGTCCGTATTAATCTTCGTAACAAACGGGCACCTTAATGTTCCTAATAAGACAAGAGCTTCTGCTTTTTGAAACAAAACAGACGGGCACCTTCAAATCAATGGAAGCAATTAGCTATTAATCACAATCTTGCCATAACGAACATGTACCCTTACAGACTGGATTTGGACTGCAACATGGTTTTGCGATAATTACTTACGAGACCAGTCTAAAATAATATAACGCATGCGTTTGTGGAGATACAAATATTCACGCTGTTTTTCATTATGAAATTTTATTTAATAATATATTTAATTACGTCGAAAAGGTGTATATCTATTGGAGATGGGTACAATTAATCACATTTTAATTTAAAATTCTAATTTGATGGCTAATAATTGAAAATGCTGGAATATTTTTAGTAGTTCTCCCAAATCAATGAATGTGATTTAATCTTCATAACTCCCTTGTATTTTTGAATGCATGTTTACTTTTTAACATTTACCTAATCATATTAAGAAATTACTGTACCACTATATGATTGCCACATTTAACTGATTAACCTTTGGAATTACCACATTTAAGATTAACTTTTGGATTTCCTCAACGCTATGTTCACCAACAACAACACCAACCACTTTGTGACGATACTAGTATTAATATTACGTTGCATGCTAAACAGGCCTTAGAGAGCCGTAATCAGCACTGGTTGAGCGCAAAACCAACTAGGGAGTTGGCGGAATCGAAGGATACACGGATGCCCTGCTGCTGAATATTCCCCATGATAGAAAGACTGGAATCCGCCGGGGCAAAAAGTTTCCATGGTATCAAATAATTTTTACCCGGAAGAATTAAGCTGGCTCCGTTGGAAAAACTTAACCCCACGGTGGGAACAATTACCAATTGTCGGCCCGACAGATTGTAACAGGTGTCCAAGATGGAGACGAAGGCGTCCCTCACGGCGTCGTAAGCGGCTGTCTGGAGGCGCGTGACGGCGGTGCCAGAGTCGATGATGAACCCTCCGCGGCCAGATGTTCTGTCGATGCGGAAGACGTCGAGCGGAACGGAATCGAGGAACCCGCCACCGACGCTGATGGAAACGAGGGAGACATAGTAGAAGGTGGGGAGAAGGGATTCATCTGCAGAGGTGTCAAAATAGACCCGACCGGGACGGGTTCCGGCCCGAATTCGAGAGTACTGGAGGATTCTGACAGCTGGTCGACAAGGCAGTAGTAGAAGGTGCGGCCCGTCTGCGTGCCGAGCTGCGAGGGGAAGGAGAGCAGCCCGACGCCGAGGCCCAGCAACCCGGCCGCGCCGACGAGGAGGCCGACATTGTGGAAAGACGTTGTGTCTAAAGTCAACATCTCGGTGGCGAAGCTTCCGATGGTGTAGGAGTCGTCGCCGTAGGAGACCTTGTAAAGGCAGTCGCCGCCGTGGCAGTTGTAGGCGTCGAGGTAACTGCAGACGGCGGAGTGGCAGCCGAGGGTGGAGAAGGAAGCGGATAAAGAGGGGTTGAAGATGGGATCCACCTGCGAGTAACACTTGCTGCACGGCTCGCATTGAATCCACACCCACGTCGCTGCCTGTGTTGAGCACCAAGTATTGCTCCCTCGTCGGCGTCCCAATACCGAAACGCGTAAAGTACTCGCGAGTCACCGCTCCCTTGCGCCATTCCCGACACGACCTCGCCCCTGAACTCGGCCACATTTTCGTGGCTGCCCGCCGGGTCCTTGTTTAATCTGAGTCTCCTCTCTATCTGCTGCTCAAGCCCACAGACCCGTCTGGCATCTCGCCTCATCTTTACCTCCAACCTGCGCTCGTAGGACGCCGTAGCGTTGGCGGCGTCCTTGACCAAAAGACTGTCCCTGTGCACTACTTGCACGCTCCAGGCTGTCTGTCTCGGCTCCGTCTCTCTTTTTTCATACCCAAGTCCGACAGACGCGGGAGTCGTCTTGGTCTCAATGAAACAAGCCACGACATCGAGAGAATGATAGTCTCGGTCTCGAGTGCGCAGATTGGACGAATAAAAGCAATTGAATACACAACAGGAACGAATACGGAACTAAAGGGACTCCGAGTCGAGGCGACTCCATCCCGTTGTCGTTCGTGCGCGCGATAATATTAGAGTGAAAAGCTGTAAATGGTGAAACCAACTAATCGTCGGGTAGTAAAAGCGTGTGGATCTATTTAATGCAGTGATCGGAGACTCGAGATATGATGAACATTGGGAAGGGCGTTTTTTTTCTGCACTTGTACTCAATTAGCACCCTTCCACTCCTCGACTTGGAATGGTTGATCATCCCTTCAATTTATGCTACTCAGCTCCCGACTTCCTATATTTACCATCTACTCTCCCAACCCAGCCATTCCTCTTTTGTCGTTTCTTCTGGAAAATTTTCTTTTGTCTTTGTCATGGCCACCCCATTTTTCGATCTAATACATTCACCGAACGTAATGGAGAAAAAAACGATTTAACCACTGGATTCATTCGGAAAAACGTATAAGACAGAATTAAATGCAGATTGGACAAATGATAAGTGATTGTCAACTGCAGGTCATGTATGGAATGCTCAATTGTGTTTCACAGTGGTGTTTCATTCAATAATTACGCTGAAAGGCTTACACCTATTGACAATGGGTATATTTAATATGTTTTTAGTATTTAATCAGTTTTGTATGGACAAAATTAAATATTGTCACCTCTGAGTGATTAACGTTTCATTTTCTAAAGAGCCCACGATTTTTACTCCAAGGCGGAATTTTCCTACCTAGAACTCTTAAAGATTCTGCTGTTATTTAATGCCTAGAGCTCAGTTATTTCTGTGTTCACCAGCCATGAATGGCTTATAACTGCGCTAGTCTAATTTATTGAACGAAGCCATGAATGACTTATAACTGCGCTAGTCTAATTTATTGAACGAAGGCAGTAACCGCTTCTTCTCAAGTCAAACAGAAAGTGGTGCTTCATTCAATAATCTAATTTATTGGGCGAAGGCCATAACCGCTTCCCAAGTCAATACAAATATTTCTGTCTTGCATAAATAGTTGTTAGAGAAAAAGCCAAATAGCTTACCTAAAAACGTCAACCACCCAAAGTGGCTTCCTCCTTAATTCACTCACAATTTCAATGAGGTGCCATGCATACTCAATTCTCAATGAGTTGCCATGCATTGGCACGGGTATGAACTATAGTTTATAATTACTCACTCATACAAACATCACTTACTAATATGAAATCTTATCATATTATATATAACTAGCATAAAGTGGTTGATGCTAGTTGATGGCGGACATGTCTTGAAAACTATCCATTAATATATTAATGATTAATATATTATTTAATTATTACATTAATATAATATATAATAATAACTTATTAGTGTAATATATTAATTTATTATATTAATGTATTATATTAATGTATTAATTAATTAATACATTAATAAAGTAGTAATACATTAATTTTAATGTATTTAATAATACATTATTATAATGGTATAATGTATAAAGTAAAATACTAATACATTAATGTATAATGTAACATATTAAAATAATAATACATTAATAATGTAATGTAAGATAACTAATATAATAATATATTATTGTAATGTATAAATTAAAGTATTGATTGATAGATTAATAAAGTAATGTATTAGTGAAAGTGAAATGAAGCGAGACGGATTCGCACTGCGGCTAGGGTCTAAATCCTAGCCGCCCTCGAGCTGGTTTTCGAATGCAGGGGCGCGGATTCTCGTTCACAGCAGCCGACCAGGGATTCAGAGTTGTGGATCGGTGATACAGCGCGTGGTCTGGTGTTTCATCTCGTGGTCTTGGCCTTCAAACCGAGCAGGGACCTTCAAACCGAGCAGGGATATGCGCGTTTTGTATGCGTGTTGACCCTAGTCGCGCGCACAGGCAGCCTCGGCCCTCTCGGCGACCAGGACCGGCATCTCGCCTTTGCATGCGTGTTGTCTTGCCGCTGCGATTTGTCCTCTTGTATGCTGGAGGCCGACGACCTTACGATGGCCCCAGATCCGACTGCCAAGAGAGGCAATGACCGTTTGGAAGCATTCAAAGCGTTAGTTCGCTCGGCAGGACCCAAATCCAAGCCTTCTCTCTCGTCTAAATTTGTTAAGAAGATGGAGGAGATCCCTTCTCTGGAGCTATCTCCAGAGGAGCCTTGCAATCTTGCCCTCCTTCTAGCAGAAACGACTCTCATTGGAAAGTTCACGGGGTTATGGCCTAGCCCCAAAACGGTGGAGGCATGGATGGATGATCGTTGGAAGTCACTGATAAAAGGAAATGTTTATCTGTTCGCAGTAGGCAGGGGTTTCTTTGTCTTCGGCTTCGCGAGCAAAGAAGACTGTGATCTAGTCTTCAGATCTGGACCCTATTTCATGGGGTCGAGAGGACTATTCTTAGCCCCCTGGACTCTTGACTTCAATCCCGAAGCCGAGATCACCGCAGCCCCTGTTTGGGTTAGGCTGCCACACCTCCCCTTGCATCTCTGGGGGACAAGATCTCTGGAGGACATAGGAAACAAGCATGGGCGTTTCCTGGACAGTGCGGAACTGAAAGGGGACCAGTTTACTGCGCCCGCATATGTGTTGAGGTTAATCTCGAGAAAGGTCTTCCGGAAGCCATTAAGCTCTCCTTGGGGGAATGGTGTCATATCCAAGAGTTGGACTACGAGCAGATTTCGTTTAAGTGCCTCCGGTGTCATGCTTACGGCCACTTCGCAAGAAGCTGCCCCAAAGCCCCTAAGGAGCAGGGACCAGTCAAAGAAGATGATTTTCAGCCCGTATCTAATCAACGAAGGCAGTCAAGGCGAAAGGATCCACTAGCCCAAGCCCCGAAGGCCACTCACTCAGCAGAGGCAATCCTAGAAAATAAAAACAGCTTTGATGTGCTGAAGGAAGATGACACCCTAGAACCAGAAGCAACAACAGTCAAGGAAGATCCTCCGGCAGACGAAAGCCTTCCGGAATCCAGCGGCAACGAGAGAAATTCGGGCATCAGATCCGGAACCCTCTGCCCAAGCAGGTCTGGTTGTTACAGTCCCCTCTAGTGGCTCTGGGGGAACTTCTGAATCTGAAGACAATTCAGTCCCGTCACCACCCCTCACCCGAGGGCGAAAGACCAACAAAGCGCGCAGAGAAAAGGAGGTGGCCTCCAACATTTTGCTAGGTTCTCAGAAAAAGCTGGACCCCTACATTAAGGGGAAAAGTACAGCACCCTCGATATAATGCTTTGCTTCTGTTTTTTGCTATGTTCACAATTTGTGAGAATTTACTCATGTATGCACCCTTTGTCATACTCTCGAATTAGCTCAAAGGGTAGAGGGGATTGGTCCCCCAAGACGTTCACAAGAAGGTTGGCAGCACTGTTAGAGGTCACCAATCTTCTTCAGATTTGTAACTTTTTTATTCTGGCTGGCCAAAAAGTCGCTTAATGCAACATAACCGTTTTCGTTAAAAAAATAAAATAAAATAAAATAAATAAAGTAATGTATTAATTAATTTATATATTAATATATTATTAAATTATTAATACACTAATAAAAAAATACATTATTACTATACTAATAATGTACTCATATATATATAAAAAATGAGCCTCGAATTCAAACCTTGCCTATGTTCTGGTATTTCTTGTCTGCTTTTTCTATATTCCTTGATTGCACTTTTATTTCATTATTTGTTTCTCCACGAAGAAGATATGGATGGAGATTTGTGTTTTTATCCTCCGTTCCTTGATTCTTTAAGTTATTAGTCTGTGCCTGAGCAGTCGACCAGGAGCGGAATTGACTTTCTTTCACTCTGGTGTTAAAGATTTAGATTCAAATGCCCTCCTTTCCTATGCATGGATAATACGTGTAGGATCATTCCTCTACTCAACGTTCATTACAACGAGTTTCTCTGCAATTTTCCTTGAATTGTAATCTTGACACCCTCTCTTTTTACTTGATTTTTCACCGTGCATTTACAGCTTGTTTTAACCCTCACTTTACACAGCGTTTCCACTTCATTGCGTTCCAGATCTCTTGTTGCATTACCACTTAATTTCTCTGTGTTTCCACTTCTTTTCTCTGTGTTTCGAGATCTATGATGACTGCATGATGATTACGTGGGTAGTACTTAGAGTGCGCAATGCGCTTGTGCTATCATTGTTAGACATGATATTTATTGTTATTTGCACAATGATTTAGTTATGGATTTTATGGTTATTTAGTTATGGATTTACACATCGATTTAGTTATGGATTGATCAACATTTGATTGATTAGCATTGAATAGTGATTTTATTATTTTTTTTTTTTTTGAGTAAAAAAGTGGATCCTGCTATATTATATAGACAAAATGACAGAGTGTACAAGAGAGTAGGCCTGTGACCATACAAAATGCTGCCGATTATCATCGGAAACCAGCACATGCATATAGCAAGTAGC
>ML786894.1:113016-146980 GCA_009831015.1 Picea engelmannii | reverse complement strand
AGTTGGTCTTCAAGAATGAAGATGAAGATGAGAAATTTGCCAGGTCCAAGAAGGTTCAGAGTCCAGCATATACAACAGCGGTGGAGTTGTTGAGATCAGTCTCCAAGTGGGAGATTGTTGGTTGTGGAGCCTGATTATCTTCCCGATTTAGAGCTCTTTTACTTTCAGCCGTGTTTATACCCCATGAAGTATTTACACCCCAGAAGTATGTACACTCTTCCACGTGGGGGAGTGCAGAGGGGGGGGTACCCCCTCTGCGGGGTCCGAGGGAGCTATCCCCTTGGCTGGGGGGTCTGGGGGCAAGCGGGCCCCCAACAGAGGTTTGGGGGCGAAGCCCTCGAAGCAAAAATTGCCTTGTAAAAGTATATTGTAATTTCTGGACCATTCATTAGAAGGTCACAGATCTAACAATAGAGATTATGTTAGGGTTTTTTTCCCTAGAAGGCAACCCTCTTTTATGAGGGAAATGTATTGCGGCTATGTATGTTGGCGAGTATTGTATTCTGAGAGAGGAGATTGTGAGAGAAAGAAGAGGAAGTTACAACAGGTTTTGCTGTAGGTTGTATCCCTTCATTTTGCTGGATAATAATAAAGAAAGGACCTAGCAATTTCTCTAGTGGACGTAGCCCACACTGGGTGAACCACGTAAATCTGTGTCTCTCTTGTATTGTGTATCTTCTATGTTTTGTTTCCGCATTTGTTTTATTTTATTGCTATGCGGTCCTGTTTTTCTAACACATGTATGCTCACTTACACCTCTTCCAGCAAACAACCACTACGATCTTAGAGCAGAACAATCAAATACAAGAAAAACTGATTTAGTTCAACACAATCTGAGAGGGCATCCATGACATTGACAGATGGATTGTGAAAAATCTTGATGTGCCGACCAAGTTGTATCAACAATCGACATCAGAAAGGAAGACATATGTGTATGCACTAGACCGTTGCCAACAATCATGGAAAAGAGCAGATAAGGAGGTCACTAAATCAATGAAAATATGCTCAAAGATACACAAAATTTCATAGGAATTGATGAA
The DNA here is from genome assembly GCA_009831015.1 of Picea engelmannii. Classification (NCBI taxonomy): domain Eukaryota; kingdom Viridiplantae; phylum Streptophyta; class Pinopsida; order Pinales; family Pinaceae; genus Picea; species Picea engelmannii. Next base: position 145,940 of record ML786894.1, on the reverse strand, counting down.
AGGTAGTTGACTACCTCAGTTGGACGGGCTTAGTAAAAATCTAGTCATAGAAGAGTTGGTAGATAAGGTGCATGATAGTACAAATCGCAGAAAATGAGTCGTCAAAGCAGCCGCCACAATTTCCAAAGATATAATAGAACAACATCTCCTACAACCTGTAAAATTCCACACTATGATACATGCATTCATGGCGACACTATTAAAAGACATGAGCACCCTTGAAGACAACATTTCCACGCACAATGCAACACTAGAACAACTAGTCTACCGAAGGATCAGATCTCTGTATGACCATCTAGAAGTATGGATAACATACCTTAGGGAGAAAAATCCTTGAATAAAGACGAAATAGTATCTACAAAGTGTTACCACCTGTTTCTTATTTTGTGTTTTTCCCAACCAACTCCAATTTTGTCTTTATTTTACACTTGTCATTAGACAAATGGACACTGAATAAAATTTGTAACAAAATCTTTAAAATAAGAATACCAAGATTCATGCATGATTTACAAACTATTGTATAAAAGAGGGAAGATGCCCATTTTGTAGGGGCTCTTCAAGTAATGTATAAACTCAAGAACTTATACTTTGTTAAGGAATATTGAGAAGCCCTCAAGGCCATTTTTCTGAAGAAAGAAGATTTATGTGTGAAGCTTTATTTGTTGTGAACTATTTGAAGTGGAGATGTATGATATTCACATGGACTGTAAGAATGCTTGTTTTCTTATGGATTAATCTTATGCATTCTAGATGCTATTTTATAGTTTTAAGTATTCTTTCACATATCTTTAACTCCTGGTATTGTTGAGTTGTTTATGTATGCATTGATATAATTTATACTACTTTGGCTATATATATATATATATATGCACTTGCATATGGTTCTGCTCTTCTATTTCAACTTCTTGTGTGGAAGTTTTATGCAGAGCTCGGTCTCATTTACAACTCATTGGTTACTTTAGTGCTTTCCTAGCTAGGATAGGTTAGGATATATTAGTAATATATTAGTTTACTTTTAATACATAGTATTCATTTACATATTTGCATTACATATCCATTTATCATCGATTCTCATTGGTAAACCGGACTGTAACTGGAAAGAAAACCTAAAATAGAAATGGCAGCCAAGCCAAATTCCAGATGGGTTTCCTAAACCAAATTGTGCACAGTCTAGTTGAGATTGTGTACCAAGGATTACTCCTTGTTGTTGTCGGGTGAATTCAGACTCGTCAAGATGTACCGAACTTGCTAGTGTGTGAGAATGTGAGAAGGAGAGAGAGGAAGACAAAGAGGGGACGTAGAGTGAAAGTGTGGGAGGGAGAGAGAGGAAGGCATAGAGGGGGGATAGAAAGAGAGTGGTAGGGAGAGAGAGGATGGCATAGAAGGGCAATAGAGAGAGTGTGTGTGAGAGTGTGAGAGGGAGATATAGAGGGGGGTAGAGAGAGAGAGGTAAATGTAGGAGAGAGTGGTAGATGTANAGGGGGGGAGAGAGAGGGGGGACCGGTAGAGAGATAAATAGGGACAGAGAGAGAGATACAGTGAGACCAAGAATAACAATGAGGAGAGAGAGAAAGGGTGGGAGAGAGGTGGAAGAGAGAGGGGTGATAATAGGGGAGGCAGGGACAAAGGTTGAGAGAGAGAGAGAGAGAGAGAGGAAGTGGGTGTGAGAGTGGGAGGCATGGGAAGACAAGGTCTAGGTCTAGGTCTTTCCATGTATTGCAATGTCTAGGTATTTCCATGCATTGCAATGTCCAGGTCTTGTCATGTCTAGGTCTTACCATGTATAGGAGTGTGAGAGGGAGAGAGAGGGAGAAAGAGAGGGGGGTAGAGAGAGAGACTAAGAGGAAGGGGTGGATAGAGAGGGAAGGGAGGTAAAGAGAGGTAAAGATAGAAAAGGGGGAGAGTGGGGGATAGATAGGGAGGGGGATTCAAAGTGTTGGGAAGAGAGTAGTAGATGTAGGAGAGAGGGGGGGGTGGAAAATAAGAAATAGGATATAGCAGTGCATGTGCGTTCCTAGAACGCGTGCGCGTTCTTTTGAATTAAAAAATTTCTGGTCGATATTGACAACTTTAGTGTATGTGGATGATTTAGGTTCAAGATGAAAAACCTAGTGGTTCAATTTGCAAATAGACAAAAACCTACATTTTTGTGAATACCTTTCTATATCTTTTTTTTTTACGTTATTTTTCTATAGGCTACATAATTAAATTGTTGATAAAACTACAAACATAGTTAGAGTCGACTATGTAGATTCCAAATATATAGTTTTTTTAATTAATATTGTTTACTATTTTTATTCTATTTTTTTCTTCGCATATATCAAAATCCTACAATACATACCTCTTTTTTTTCTTCTATAATTTTTTGTTAGCTTAATCATTTATAAAATGAGTTATATGCAACACTATAAGAGATCAATATTTAAGATGTGAACAAAAAAATAAATTATTTTAATCATGTTAAGATCTTAATGTGCACAACAAAAGGCCTTGTAATTTCAATGATACATTGACTTTCATAATTTAAAAAAATATATATATAATTAATATTATAATTTTTCAAAAAATACACCACACTAGAGCAATGCGTTCTCTATGTTGAGTTTTGTACCTTGGGAGGTGTTCCCCATGTGATTATGACCTTCTTAGCACATGAGGGAAGGACATTACACTTTGTACCTTGTACTTTTGTCTAATTTCACTTCGACTTTGGATAAAGTGAAACTTAGTCATTTTGGCCTAAAATGACTATTAATTCATAAAGGAGTGAATTAGAGACATAAAGTTGACTTAGGAAACTAAACCCAAAGTGGGTTTGTGACTTAAATATGAAAGGGGAGATCTCAACCATTGATTAGATGGGAGATGAGATGATCTCAACCCTTCATGTTTTAGGTTTCCTTTTGGAAGTCAAAGAGGGGCGCAAAGGGTGAAGGAGGGCGCATTCTTCATTGCTTGAGTTGTTCATTGAGAGAGGAATTCTTTCTTGATGGAGATGAGGTCAGTTTTGTGGGGAGATTTGAGCTAGGGCGCTTTATTTCATGGAGGAAGGCTTTCCTATTATCCCTTATCTTATTTACTGGAGAGGTTTTGTTGTTGAGGAGGGCGCATTGCCAGATTGGGGCGCATCAACAGTTCAGACACTTATATCCATTATATTGCAGTGAGATTAGTTGCAGAGGGCAGCCATTCAACATAGCTTCATTGTTGCGGAGGGGTTTCCATATATGAGTTCACAGTTGGCAGCTGGAGCAGATTCAGTGGTTATGGCAGTTTGCATGAGGGGTGCACCATTCTGGAGCGCATCTATTGATTTCGAGCTTGTATATCAACTCAGTTGGAGTTGCTATTGTATCAGGTTCTTTCATATATTGTATTTACTGTAACCCTGCTTCTGCTTTCCTCATATATACATCCATATTCCAAACTGGTTTTCCTTGGGGGGGGTTTATCCAGGGTCATGTTGACCAAAAATACCTGTGTCTACAAATGCATGATTTAGTTTCTTAGATCTATTCATATTCAAAAGTAAACGATGTTTAGGTGTGTTATGTTTATTTTGAGATGCATGTACTAATTTCTGGTGACAAAAACGACATGCTAGAGCACCCAAAATTGAGAACATAACCATAACAAATCAACAAAATACTTTTGGACTGTTGGCTGTTATAAAACAACAGAAAATAAATTAACTTACAGTTGAAACTTAGAGCCTTTCTTTGGTAAAAAACAGACCAAGAAGGAAAGCTGATAGGACCTAGATTTTTCAGATGGTATCAAAGCTTTGGTGGCTGAATTTTTGGACAGTTGGGACAACATTTTGAGTGGTTGTCATACACTTCTTTCTGGTAGATTTTTGAGGACAACCATTGACTCATTCAGTGGTTCTTAGAGGGAAAAAAATTTCAGAGGATTGTTGGGCAGTTTGGACACTTGTAATCAATCTCTTTTCACACCTACATAGCAGGAGTGAGGCTGATTTGATGTTGACCTCTTTTCACACCTGTTTTGTTAGGAGTGAGGTCAGATTACACTTGTCTCTTTTCTCACCTGTGTTGACAGGAGTGAGACGGTGTTTTCCTTGGCAGATTGAGCATTAGTTGGGGTTTGCAATTTGGCAGAGATGTTAGCATCTCAGATGCGAGTTGAGGACAGGCTAGCAGGGGTTAGCAATTGGTCGCCTTGGAAGGCGAGGATGGTCTTCGTCTTAGAGGACCTCGAGCTATGGGATATAGTTGAGGCAATTGTTCCCCCCATTCATGTCACTGCTCCCATCTTGGTAGAAGAGTTCAGGAAAAGGAACAACAAGGCGAAGAAGATCATTTATGACGCAGTTCGTGACCATATCATACCCCATTTGACAGGGAAGGCTTGTGCATATGAGATGTGGGCATCTCTATGCAAGTTGTATGAGATCTCCAATGAGAACCGAAAGATGGTTCTTCATGACCAACTCAGGGGACTTCACATGCTCAAGGATGAGTCAGTAACTTCATTCCTTGGTCGCTTCACTCGAATCAGAGACAAGATTAGAGCCATCGGTGAGGTTGTTGATCCTAACTCTTTGGTGAGGCAAGATATGAATAACTTCACCAACCCATGGGGTCCATTTGTACGTGGCATAGCTGCTAGGGAGGTCATGCCTACATGGGAGAGAATGTGGATGACTTAGTCCAGGACGAGACGAGGCTAGCAGTCGAGGCTTCTAGACAATGGCATCATCATCAACAGTAGATTAGTCAGGGTGAGAAGGATCTTGCTCTTTGGACAAAGGGAAAGAAGATGGTCGGTCGATGGGGTCAACAGGGTCCCAGGTTTGGGGCCCCACCACAGGGGAGTGGAGGAGGAGAGAGAAACAATGGTCAGGGCAGTGGTTAGAAGAGAGATATGAGCAAAGTGAAGTGCTTTGTTTGTAAGAATTTTGGGCACTATGATGGAAAATTATTGAACAGGAAGAAGTAGAAGGGTGGTACTACAGCTACAACAGAGGAGATTGAATTTCAGACACAGTTTCAGAGAGAGTGTGCTTTCCTCACATGCTACACTTCAATTGAGACGACACCCAAGATCTGGTATATTGATAGCGGGGCTTCGAGCCACATGACTGGATATCGAGAGCATTTTTCTGATCTCAGAGACACTGAGGTCAGGATTGAGATTTCTCTTGGAGATGACAGAGTTGTCATAGTTGCAGGGGTTGGCACAGTTTCTTTTCAGAGAGATGGCTTGCCACCTATATCGTTCATGGACATTCTTTATGTCCCTGGCATGAAGAAGAATTTGATATCAGTTTCCACCCTCCAGGATAGAGGTCTTGAGGTGACATTCAGAGACACCGAGGTACTAATTCATCCTCGAGGTTCTCCATGTGCCTCGAGATAGGTGATTGGAGTGAGAGAGGGGAAACTGTTCAGATTACTTTTTCAACCACTTCATGCATTGGCAGTGAGGAGCGATAGCAGCAGACAATTATGTGAGTTATGGCATCGTAGGATGGCCCTCCTACATCATGGGGCTCTTGGAGGACTGAGAGAGGTTGTGATCGGAGTGCCACAGATCAACATAAAGCATCAGGATGTTTGCAGAGGGTGTGCTCTAGGCAAGTTTTCCAAGGCATAGTTCCCCAGTAGTGACACCAGGTCAACTGGGATACTGGATTTAGTACACACAGACGTGTGTGGGCCCATGACTCGGAAGTCCTTGAGTGGTTGTCAGTATTATCTCACATTTATTGATGAATACTCAAGGAAGACTTGGATCTATTTCCTGAAGGCCAAGAGTGAGGTCTTCACACAGTTCCAAGAGTTTAGAGCTCTTGTGGAGAACTAATTGGGAAAGAGGATCAAGGTCTTGCAATCAAATAACGGGGGAGAGTATTCCTCGAGACAGTTTGTAGACTTATGTGCACAACATGGCATCAGGAGACAGATGACCGTACCTTACAACCCCCAGCTGAACAGGGTTGTCGAGAGGAAGAATCGGGCCATTACCAGTGCAACGAGATCTATGCTGCATGATTAGAGTTTGCCTTTGTATTTGTGGGCAAAGGCATGTGCTACTGCAGTTTACCTGCAGAACAGGAGCCCCCATAGGATTTTGGGGAAGATGACTCCTGAGGAGGTCTTCATTGATAGGAGGCCCGATGTCGAGCACATCAGGATATTTGGGTGCTCGACTTTCTCTCATGTCCCCTCAGAGACTAGGACAAAGCTAGACCCCACAGCCCAGTAGGGGATTCTAGTTGGATACTCATAGGTTTCGAAAGCCTATCGCATCTACATTCCACCACTTAGGAAAGTGATGGTGAGTAGAGATGTTAGATTTGAGGAGGATAGGGCTTTTGCGAGATCTCTGGAGTCGAGAGTTGGAGTTGAGGATGATACAGAGTTTCCAGTTGCAGTCTCAGAGGGAGAATAACCTCAGTCGTCAGGTACACTAGTATCAGGGGTGACAGGGTCACCATGCACAGCTTCAGGGTCATAGTCAGAGCATGTTCGGTCAGATGGGGCACAAACTTCAGAGGGAGTACAGTCTTCAGGATCTCAAAGTGTTGAGATGAGTCCAGTGGTAGTTACTCTTGGGCAGAGAGACCTTACTTCTCCGTTAACCGCTTTAGGGAAGAGGGGACCTAGATGGTTTCAAGAGATCCTGAAGGAGGCCAGGGAGAATGTAGGGGAGCCCAAGAGCCAAATCAAAGAGAGTAGGCCACCAATCAGACTGAGAGCATATTTGGCACTAGTGACGAGTATCAGGGATACTGAGCCACATAATTTTGTGTAGGTAGTTGACCATCAGGTCTGGAGAGAGGCCATGGTTGAGGAGTATGACTCCATTGTGCGCAATGATGTCTGGGATGTGGTTTCGAGGCCAGTGGGGAAGTTAGTTGTGATTTCCAGGTGGTTGTACAAAACCAAGATTGTTGCAGATGGCAACATGGAGAAACACAAGGCCTGTTTTGTGGCACGAGGCTTCTCATATATTGAGGGAGTCGATTATGATGAGAATTTTGCACCAGTTGCGAGATACACTTCTATCAGGACTATCATTTCCATAGCAACAGAGATGGGTTGGCACATTCATCAGATGGATGTGAAAACCACATTTTTGAATGGATTTATTGAGGAGGAGGTGTACATAGAGCAACCATAGGGGTTTGAGGTGAGTGACAGGGAGACTCACGTGTGTCTTCTAAGGAAGGCACTATATGGTATGAAGCAAGCTCCTCGAGCATGGTATTCACGTATTGATACTTATTTGCTTCAGATGGGCTTCGAGAAGAGCGATGTTGATCCAAACCTCTATTTCATTATTAGGGGTGAGGACACGCTCATTCTCATTTTGTATGTGGATGATTTATTCATTACTGGAGCCGAGGATCTCATAGTTGAGTGTAAGCTAGGACTTGCATCAGAGTTTGAGATGAGTGATATCAGATTGATGCACTACTTTCTGGGTATGGAGGTATGGCAAGAGGAGGGTCACATATTTCTCGGGCAGGGGAAGTATGCAACATATATTTTGAGAAGATTTCAGATGGAGGACTGCAGACCCATGTCTACACCTATGATCACCAACTGGAAGAATCCTAGTGCTTCAGATAGCCAGTTGGTGGATGTCACAGTATACAGGCAGTTGATCAGTTCACTTATGTATCTGGTTAACACTAGATCAGATATATGTTTTGTCGTGAACACACTCAACTAGTACATGGTTGAGCCGAGGAGTGTTCACATGGTTGGGGCAAAACACGTCTTGAGATATGTTGTTGGGACAGTGGACTATGGCCTAGACTATGTTAGGGGAGATGGAGTCAATTTGGTTGGCTACACAGATTCAGACTGGGCAAGATGTGTTGCTGATAGGAAAAGCACCTCAGGGTGTTGCTTCAGTTTGGGGTCAGGACTTGTTTCCTGGTTCAGCCGGAAGCAGAAGTCAGTTGCTTTGAGTTTGGCTGAGGCATAGTATATGGCGTAGTCAGGCCAGTTGCGAGGCCATTTGGCTTCGCAAGATGCTGGTTGGTTTATTCGGTCAAGAGATGTCTCTGACTGTCATTCACTGTGATAATCGGAGTTGCATAAAACTCTCTGAGAATCCAGTGTTTCATGACTGGTCGAAGCATATTGAGATCAGGCACCACTTCATTCGTGACTGGATTCAGAGAGGGGCAGTTCAGTTGCAATATATATCTATAGATGACCATGTAGAAAATATTCTCACCAAGGCCCTGCCACGGGGCAAGCATGTCTATTTCAGAGACAAGATGGGCTTGGTGGGGAACACCTTCCTCGGTAAGAGGGGGTGTTGAGTTTTGTACCTTGAGAGGTGTTCCCCATGTGCTTATGACCTCCTTAGCACATGAGGGAAGGACATTACACTTTGTACCTTGTACTTTTTTCTAATTTCACTTTGACTTTGGATAAAGTGAAATTTAGTCATTTTGGCCTAAAATGACTATTAATTCACAAAGGGGTGAACTAGAGACATAAAGTTGACTTAGGAAACTAAACCCAAAGTGGGTTTGTAACTTAAATGTGAAAGGGAAGATCTCGACCATTGATTAGATGGGAGATGAGATGATCTCAACCCTTCATGTTTTAGGTTTCTTTTTGGAAATCAAAGAGGGGTGCAAAGGGTCAAGGAGGGCGCATTCTTCATTGCTTGAGTTGTTCATTGAGAGAGGATTTCTTGCTTGATGGAGATGAGGTCAGTTTTGTGAAGAGAGTTGAGCTAGGGCACTTGCTTTCATGGAGGAAGGCTTGCCTCTTATCCCTTAGCTTATTTACTGGAGAGGTTTTGTTGTTGAGGAGGGCACATTGCCAGATTGGGGCGCATTAATGGTTCAGAGACTTCTAGCCATTAGATTGCAGTGAGATCAGTTGCAGAGGGAAACTATTCAACATAGCTTCATTGTTGTGGAGGGGTTTCCAGATCTGAGCTCACAGTTGGTAGTTGGAGCAGATTCAGTGGTTCTGGCAGTTTGCATGAGGGGTGCACCATTCTAGGGCGCATCTGTTGATTTCGAGCTTGTATATCAACTCAGTTGGAGTTGCTATTGTATCAGGTTCTTTCATATATTGTGTTTACTGTAACCCTTCTTCTGCTTTCCTCATATATACATCCATATTCCAAACTGGTTTTCCCCAGGGAGGTTTTATCCAGGGCCATGTTGACCAAAAATACCTGTGTCTACAAATGCATGATTTAGTTTCTTAGATATGTTCATATTCAGCAGTAAACGATGTTTAGGTGTGTTATGTTTATTTTGAAATGCATGTACTAATTTCTGGTGACAAAAACGACATGCTAGAGCACCCAAAATTGAAAACATAACCGTAACAAATCAACAAAATACTTTTGGATTGTTGGTTGTTATAAAACATCAGAAAATAAATTAACTTACACTTGAAACTTAGAGTCTTTCTTTGATCAAAGACAAAACAAGAAGGCAAGTTGAATTTTTCACACTCTACAATTATACAAGTTTTTGGAATGAAATTCTATGGTTGAGGTACTATACCTTATTTTTTACTCTTAGAAAAAATCAAATTTCACATAGTTATTCACAATATCTATGAATAAAAATTGTATATTATGAAAGCTAATTCAATGTCCTATGTTTCATCTTTTTACACGTATTCAAATTCATTGTAAAAATACCTTGAATAATCCCTTGAAATTAACATATTATTGTTTTTTCATGTTTGCATTGCCACTAATACATCAGGAAAGACCACCATTAACTTACACTAACCCAACCCACACAGAGCCCAACATGTCACGTTGGGAACCTAAAAAAATAAAACCCTCACCTAATTATGCGGGTCGCAGAGGAGGGGACTAGTCGTGTGTGGGACGAAGCTGGAGCAGGGGTTGGGGCTGTCGAGCTGGAGCTGTCAAAATTGAGTTGGATGGGAGCCGTCGAGTTGGAGAGTCGAGCTGGAGCAGTTGTCCAAGGTTCTAATGGGGGTTGGGTTGTTGCAGGCTGAACCTGTCGCGTTGAAGTCACTGTCGATCAGTCGCACCAGACTTATAGATTTTGGAAGCTAATTCAATCTATTTTATCACCATATTATTTTTTCTGATATTCATCTCTGCCGGGCGCGGTCGCGATGTCAGTATCAATGAGCGAAGCTGCGACATCGAGAGAATGATAGACCTGCGGCTCTGGCGAAGTAATCGATCTCGAGCGCACAGATTGGAGGAATAAAAGCATACAAGAGATCGTAAACCGGAATTAAAGAGACTTGGAATCAAAGTAAATCTATTTCTATTTAGATTTTTACGTCGAAAGGCGTATACCTATTGACAATGGGCAGATTTAATAGGGGTTTAGTGCTTAATAAGTTTTCAATAAATGAAGCTCAACCATTTATTTGTTAATCAATAATAAAATTTAATATATTCTTTTAAGGATTCTTTTCATCTTATCAATTCGACGTTGATCAGCCACAATTATGTGGCCGTGTTAGTATAAAAATAATCACTTAAATTTACTAATCCTAAACTGGAGGAATTAAAGAGATTTGGAATCAAAGCAAATCCATTTCTATTCAGATTTTATAAAAATAATCACTTAAATCTATAAACCAACTGATCGTCAGAAAATATGTCAAATTTATGACAGATGAATAGAATCCATTTCATACAATGATCAAGATATGATGCACATTCAAAAAGAGGTTCGTCCCAATGGGCAATCCTTCCTTCCCCTTCCACTCCTCGACTGCACTTTGACAGTAAGATGGTTGATCACCTCTTCAATCTATCATCGTTGAGTTTTTTATTTTCTGTCATTACCTTTTACTTTCAGAGCCCAATCATTTTTTCAGTTAAACTAAGTTTAGGCGGAGGCTAACCTAAATATTGAATAAAAACCTAAATATTGAATGAAAGAACGATCTGTTTATGACTGAAATGTTGTCACCAAAATTATCAAACTCTTTCCAGCCTGATCACCCCATGGAACAATTTAATTTCCTACAAATAACTCTCACCCTCAACCCAGTTATTCCTTTTTCATTTCTTTTAGAAATTTTACTTTCCTCTTGCGTGTGTCAGGGCCACTCGATTTTTCTATGTCACCTGCACCGAACCTATGGTCCAAATACGTTTTGACCACTGGATTGAATTTTGTAAAAACGAACAGGAGACAGAAATATTGCACGTATCTTATACGGAATGCTCAATCGTGTTTCCCCAGTGGTGCTTCATTCAATAATATAATTTTATTGGCCAAGGCCGTAATCACTTGCAAGTCGAGACAAATATCTCTGTCCCGCATTAACTAGTAGGTAAAAAAAGCTGAAGAATTGAAAGAAAGAAAGAAAGTATTTTTAACGTCTATGAGACTAAAAATAGTTTATGGGACAGATTGCTTTTCCATCTAGTTTTTATATTGGGCCCTTTTCCTGTGAAGTTTTACAATAACCGCTCACAACTAAGTTGATGAGAATTAGTCCTTAATTGAGTAATAAGAATTTTAGATCTCCAAGAAATATTGGCCCCTATGTACGCCTTTTGCTGATGATGATGATTATGAGTGGAGTTAAACTCTTCAATGTAGTACTTCTTCTTTCTCCCTAACTCTTTCTTCCAAATACGTTTGTGGAACTTATCCAGAACAAAAAATTTTATTTCTTTACTGGACAAATGCCCCATTTACTAAACCATTTGTTATTTTGTTAAAATACTATCAAAACCTCGAAGAAAAAAACCTCAAAGAAGAAAAGAAAGAACGCCAGTTGAATACAAATGCAGAGTGGGACAACAGAGAGCGTGCATAACATCTTTTCCAATGTTCGTCATCTCTCGATCAATGCAGTAAATGGATCCGCATGTTTCTTACTTTATTCATCACGTATCTCGCACACTACCGACGATCGGTCCACTTCCTTTATAGCATAGATTTTGATAATACTTTTTTTTTGTTTTCAGTTTTATTTTTTACAATAATTTTTTACTATTTTTATAGATATGTTTATAGATAACTTCTCTTGAAATTGGGGAAGTTAATTATTTTCGAAATATTGAAATTAATAATAAGAACATCTTATAGACTCATTTAAAAACACTATATATATGTAAATTTTTCTCCATATATCGTGTTTTTAAATGGGTTTATAAGATGTTCTGGTTATTAATTTCAATATTTCGAAAATACTTAACTTCCCCATATTCTCTAATAAATTTCAGGAGAGGTTATCTATAAACATAGTAGAAAATTATTGTAAAAAATAAAACTGAAAACAGAAAAAARCATTATCAAAATCTATGYTATAAGGGAAGCGGACCGATCGTCGGTAGTGTGCGAGATACGTGATGAATAAAGTAAGAAACATGCGGATCCATTTACTGCATTGATCGAGAGATGACGAACATTGGAAAAGATGTTCTGCACGCTCTCTGCTGTCCCACTCTGCATTTGTATTCAACTGGCGTTCTTTCCTTTCTTCTTCGAGGTTTTGATAGTATTTTAACAGATAAAAATTATATATTCAATATCTTAACCTATAGATCGTTAATGGTATAAAAAGTGTTTTTGTTTATCTATCATCCTTCGACAGTGGATTAGCTCCGACTCCACTCACCTTGCATACGGAGAAAGGAGTTGAACAAACAAACAAAACAGAATGAAATGCACAGATTGCATGTCCCGTCGAGAAATAATAAATGGTTGTTCACTGAACGTTATATATGGAATGGTCAATTGTGTTTCATAATGGTGATTCATTCAATAATATATGTTCACCCGTATTTCACTGGGCCAAGCCGTAATCGCTTCTCAGATCTTGGCAAATATCTGTATCAATTTAAATAGCTTGTCTCGAAAAGTATTTGATGACCTATAACTTTTTACAGAAACATCAAACCCCAAAAGTGGTTTCTGCTTCTTTTTCAAAGCTAGGCTGAGTGAGTTTAGGTCGAGGCCAGCTCCAATGTACGAGATTCAGACGAGCCTGAACGAGTTTCAATGAATGAGACAGTTTTATTTTTCACAAATGGCTCCCACGTTCATCCCTTTCTCATAAGATTTGAATTAGATAGGAATTAAATCCCACACAAACCAATTAATCTACACCTCTGAGTTCAAACCAGTGACTTCCTTTTATTTCACTCAAGCTTTCATTGAATTCTCACCCATAAGCAGTAGCATGAACTATACAATTTGCCACTCATACCAACCATTTACAAAATTAACTTGCAATTACTTTTATGGGAAAAAAACAATTTGCCACTCATACCAACCATTTACAAAATTAACTTGCAATTACTTTTATGGGAAAAAAAGTACACATCATTTAATATCCTTCCTTAATTAAGGACGAGGATAAAGTAGTGATCTCATATGGATTGGTTTTTAAGCTTAATTTATTTATTTATTTATTTTTAATTTTGTCTCAAATTTAATAAAAAAAATGTTGAAATTGCATATTTATATAGTCAAATTTCAGTAAAAAATATCAAAAAACAGAACATTTAAACATAAAAGCACATATCCTCCTCTCTTATGGATTTGAACTTGTGATCTCTTAGGAGAAAACATATGTTCTTAACCATTAGGCCCACTCATGGTGTATTAATAATATAATAATGATGATGATAGTTATTAATATTCACACCTTAAGGAATTGTTTGGTTTATTTTAAAAATTTATTTACATATTTAAAAAGCTTTAAGAGTAGTGTCAAATCACCATAGTTTTGGTGAGCTAAATTGTTTAGAAGGTTGGTATTATAACAAACATTTTCAAATTGAGACGAGATTCTATGACAAATTGTTGTTCATCTTCAACCCTCATGGTGTCACAAAGATGACATATTCTTTCGACCCACCACATTTTAGGAATTGTCCAACGCACAATATCATTGTGGAGTTTGTTGTAGTCTAGGGGAAAGTACGATAAGGTTGCCAACAGATCCTTACACGGAGCATTACACACTACGACATCATATATAAGAACGCATAAACATATAGAAGAACATACACAAGTGGGGGAGAACCATCATTAGATTTTATTATATATATTCCCATAACAAGCTTTGTCTTTCCATTACATGAAAGTGTATATATGTGTGAGACATGCAGTTACCAATATGTTACATTCCTTAATTGCTCGGTCGATTGATAATAACTATCTATTCGACCAACTTCCTAATCGACTACTACAAACGATTTGGCTAGTCGACTAGCCTCTTCAACATATCCCCCCTCCTCAATTCTTTGCTCGTCCCTAGCAAGAGGGGAGTGTGACAAAATTAATTTTTTTTGTATTATGGTCTCTTTGAGGTTATTACAAAATGATGGCACGATGCTCCTACATACGCCGCAGGGTCTCTGCGCCTGACCTCCCGATCTTTAAGGATCGCTCAGTGTTCCCTTCTGAGTCGAAGCGACTCTTTCGACTCCTCCGTGGAATCTCTGCTAAAACCCGATCCACAGGTCCTTAATTCAACCACACGGCTCTCTGCACTCAACCGTGATCTTCCCCGACTTAGTTTATGGTTTCGCGGTTTCATGATCCCCGACGTCAAGAGTTCCTGTCCTCTTGAATCCTCGATCTCCGATGGGCAATTTCACCGATATGCGCCCTTTACGCGTTATCCCTCCTGGCTATGCTCTGGTCCATGTGACCGCGAATTCATAAGACCGCAGCCTTATATTCCTTCCGTCGGGGTTTTGGGCTTCAAAATCTCGATGTGCTCCAACTCCCGTTAGCCCTCCAGGCTAGACTCCTGGCCCACATGACCACTATCTCACAAGACCACAGCCTTGTATCCCTTTCGGGGTTTTGGGTTTCAAATTCCCGATGCGCCCCTAACTTCAATTAGCACTCCGACTAAGCTCGTGGTCCACGCGACCTCTTCTATATGACCACAATCATACCTTTTATTGGGGTTTTGGACTTTTTAATGTTGAGATACACTCGTCCTCAAGATTCGTGATCCCTCGAATCTTGATTTCCCACTATGACGTCAGCTAGTGACTCATGTCCGCCTTTAGCCTGATCAATGGTCGTGATTGCCTATGAAGCCAACGGCTCCAGATCTCCCTCAGGACTTCGGGGTTTCAAATGTCGAAAAACATTTTCCCTCAGGACTGTCGATTCCTCGAATCCCGATTCTTTGATTGCTGCCGCGCGTCCTCCTCTGATGGACGGTCCTGATTACTCCTCGCGTTTTCAAGACTTCTGATGTCCCGACTTTCACGACCTCGAGAATCTGATTTCCCGAGCGCCGATATCCCGATGTTTAGTGCCCGGATCTCCGGAATGGACGATCGCGTGACACACATCCTCTCTCAGATGGACGGCCCAGATTTGTGTCGGGGTTTTCAAAGTGGACTTACCTGATCTCCTGTCCACAGGAATGCCGATATTTCGACTCCCGACGCCTCGATATCCCGATATGTGTCGGGACTTCCTCCGAGACTTTTCTCCTCCTGTTTACGAGGTTAACTCCCTCGCAACTCTCTGCTGATCCGACGACTGTCGGGTCTCCCCTCAAGATCTGACAATCAAGATCCGTTCTGCCTGTGCGCTCCTCCTGAGCTTCCTTCCTGGATGTGAAAACCTTCCAACGGTCCAGATCTTCTTTTCTCCAGCCGATCTGACGGTGGCTCTGCTCCCTCCTGAGCTTCTGCACTTTCTTCTGAGACTTGGAATAATTTCCAGTTCCCAAAGGCCTCAACCTTTGTCCTCCTTTTCCTCTGCGAACTGCTTGACCCTGAGCTTCGTCGCGCGTATGAAAACATTGTTCCTCCTGAGATTTTCTTCTGAATCCTCAAAGGAGTCTTTGACTTCTGCGCCTCTGCAGAGTCTTTACGCACACACAATGCTGCCTCTCCTGAGCTTCTCAATCACTCAGACCCCTAAGGGATTTGTCTTTCTTCCTTTCTCCTGCAGATGGAGAAATATGGATGCCCTCCTGGCTATCCTTCTTCTCAAGCAACTTCTTGCTGAGTGCTGCAGGGTGCTCAGCAACCCTGTGAAGATCCCTCGGTGGATTCTTTCCTCAATTACATAACTCAAAGAGTTCTCTTCTCCTGTGCCATCTGCACAATGTGTCTATGCCCTCCTGGCAGAGTGTCTTCTGCTAGAACTTCCAATAGTTCTGTCCTCCTGTGCACCTATGCACCTGCTCAATTCCCACCTGGCAGAACTCTCAGAATCTTCAGTGATTCTGTTTCTTCCCTGAACTTCTCAACAAAAGTCTTCCTTTGTGCACCCCTTGCACCTGCTCAATGCCCACCTGGCAGAGCTTCACATAATTCCTTAAAGCTTCTGATTCTTCTTCCTGAACTCACAACAGAGTTCTTTCTCAATGCACCACTATGCATATGCTCAATGCCCACTTGGCAAAGCTTCACAGAACTCACAGCAAAGTTCTGTCTGCAACTGTGTCTCTCCTACACATCCTTGCCTCCAAGGTATTCAACAACCTTGAGGTCTTCACTGAGTTGTTGATTCCATCTCTTGTGCTGCAACACATCTTTGTCTGAACCCGCAGAATTCAGAAGTGCTTCAATGCACCGGTATTCAGAGACCGCAATACTCTGTCACGCCCTCCTGGCATGAAACCTCAAAGACCTTCACCTGAAATCAAAACAACCTGCAAATGCCTAGCATACATTCACAACATATAAAGAACACTCACAGACATCCATTCAACACAGAATAATGCAGGAAAAACTGCTCTTTGTATTAAATATGGCAAATGCCTGTATTTACAATGTGTTCCTGAGCATGGCCTGTAACAAGGTCTCAAGTCTTCTCTCTTCTGCTCTCTACTCGCAGATTCTATCCTCTCAACTTACTGCAAAATGAGATATCAAATCTCTTTTACCTGAGGGGGCTCTTCGAGCGCTTCCCTCCAATCTACCTACCCTATTCAATTACATTGAATAGTTGTCTAGTCCAGAATCGGATCTAGATCTCAGCCTTACAAACATTAAAGGCCGATCTACCTAATGCCTGCATAAAGGCACAGATTCCCAGCTCAACAACTTAAACATTAAATTACATTCAATTTAGATTTAAATGAGGCTGCGCCTCTCTCTTAGCGTGCGATTTGAATTCACTGGCGTGGCTGGCTGATGTGGAGAGATGCTCCTACATCATACTCCTCAGCTGCAAAATTCATGAGCTCCTGCTCATGAGCCTCCCCTCTCAGCTGTTGGAAATCCTCCTGGATCCCAAACAAATATCTGGAGCTTCCCATCTGCTCCATTCTACTGCTGCTGCTGCTTATGCACTGTTGTTGTTGCTGCTTCTCTTATGCCCAGCCTCTCCTCGCTGGCAGTCTCTACTGACCCCAACATCGGCCTTTTGATCTCTTCTATCACTTCGTCCAGTTGCTCCAGTGGCTGGCTCTGTTCATGCAGTCTCCTCAGCTGCAAAAAATTTTGGCACATGGGCAGATTCTCAGGATCTCCCATGCCTTCTTCATCAGTCTCCAACTTTACCTGTTGAATGTGCATGCCCTGCACTTTCACCCTCTCTTCCAGGGCTTCAATCTGTTCCCATAGATCAACAAAGCAAATTTTGTCTGCTTCTTCTCCTTCTCCTGCTGCAAACTCCCCTGTTGCAGTCTTTTAAGCTTCTTGGCTGAAAATATTGAGCCATTCCCCTGAATGCTCATTTTCTTCTTCGTCGGCTACTTGGGCAACTTCCAAAGTTTGCACCAATTCCTCTTCTTTCCTGACAGTCACAGCTGACTGTTCTTCTGCTGCTGTTGCTGCACTATCTGCAACACAGATTTTTGCCTCCTCTTGGGTAAGTGGTAGGAATACTTCGATCCCTCCAATCATCAGAAGATCTCTCATATCTTCCTCCTCTGTTAGCTGCATCTGTTGATCTAAATTCATTTTCGAGCTCACTTGCTCTGTCAGCTCCTCAGGCTGATTCCAACTCACCTCTGAGTTTATGAGACCCACGGATAGTCTCATCTGCTCATCCCTGCCCACCTGGAAATATGGGATGTGTTCACTGCCCTCCTGCCAGACTATGATATCAACCGATCCCATCTTCATCAGCAACCCCTGCTGAATTGAACTCACCTCCGAGGCTGTGAGACTTTCATATAGTCTCGAATGTTCATCTCTGCCCACCTGGCAATATGAGATGCTTCCGCTGCCCTCCTTACAGTTTTCAAGATCCCGCAGTGACCTCATTTCATTTCCCATATGGCAATGTGAAATTCCCTGGTTGTCCTCATGACAGTCCCTGAGATCCCGCAGTGATCTCAATTCGTTTCCCACCTGGAAAACTGTAATTTCTTCTCTGCCCTCCTGGCAGTTCTTGAGATCTCAGTTGATCCCAATTCATTTTCTTCACCGAGAAATTTCCCAGTCTCTGGTTCACATATCTGAACCATTTCCTCAGGTCCGTCGAGGTTTTTAGCATACCTCAACCACCTTTTTAATAACCTCTGCTGTCTTCTAACCATCAGCTCCTTGACTGGCCATTTTTCTTTCGACTTCTTCATGGGCCATTCGCGCATCCATCTCGACCTCTTATCTTGCTGCATCCACAGTTCGAGCTTCTCTATATCTGCCTTTAATTCATAGAGCTCTTTATCCATTTCTGCAAGCTTTTCTTCTTTTCTCTTCCTCCCAGCATGCCTATGGTCTTCAGTAACCATGGTGTTGTCTTTGTCTGCTCTCCTAGCAAACATGTTGTTGTCACTCTGCACTAAGAGTGTTACCAGCTTCATCCTACTGTCCTCCTGACTGCCAATGGACTGTTTCCCACCTGCGAACAATCCTTACAGAGCCCCAGTGCTCTGTCTCCTTTTACCTTCTCCCTCTGCTTGAAGTATACAAACAGAGTTCCGGCTCTGATACCACTTGATGTGTATCAGAGTGCTCCTTACCTCTTATGCCTCTCTTTCCTGAAATATACAGACAAGAATCAAGCTCTGATACCATTTGATGGCACGACGCTCCTACATACCCCGCAGGGTCTCTGCGCCTGACCTCCCGGTCTTTAAGGATCACTCAGTGTTCCCTTTTGAGCTGAAGCGGCTCTTTCGATTCCTTCGTGGAATCTCTGCTAAAACCTGATCCACAGGTCCTTAATTCAACCACACGGCTCTCTGCACTCAACCGTGATCTTCCCCGACTCAGTTTCGGGTTTCAGGGTTTCGTGATCCCCGACGTCAAGAGTTCCTGTCCTCTTGAATCCCTGATCTCCGATGAGCAATTTCACCGATACGTTCCCTTTACGCGTTAGCCCTCCTGGCTATGATTTGGTCCATGTGACCGCTAATTCATAAGACTGCAGCCTTATATTCCTTCCGTCGGAGTTTTGGGATTCAAAATCCCGATGTGCTCCAACTCCCGTTCGCCCTCCAGGCTAGACTCCTGGCCCACATGACCACTATCTCACAAGACCACAGCCTTGTCTCCCTTTCGGGGTTTTGGGTTTCAAATTCCCGATGCACCCCTAACTTCAATCAGCACTCTGACTAAGCTCATGGTCCTCACGACCTCTTCTATATGACCACATTCATACCTTTTATCGGGGTTTCAGACTTTTTAATGTCGAGATGCACTCGTCCTCAGGATTCGCGATCCCTCGAATCCTGATTTTCCGCTATGACGTCAGCTAATGACTCCTGTCCACCTTTAGCCTGATCAACGGTCGTGATTTCCTATGAAGCCAACGGCTCCAGATCTCCCTCGGGAATTCGGGGTTTCAAATGTCGAAAAACATTTTCCCTTGGGACTGTCGATTCCTCGAATCCCGATTCTCCGATTACTGCTGCGCGTCCTCCTCTGATGGACGGTCTTAATTACTCCTCGCGTTTTCGAGACTTCTGATGTCCCGACTTTCACGACCTCGAGAAATCTGATTTCCCGAGCGCCGATATCCCGATGTCTAGTGCTCGGATCTCCGGAATGGACGATCGCGTGATACGCGTCCTCTCTCAGATGGACAACCCAGATTTGTGTCGGGGTTTTCAAAGTGGACTTACCCGAGCTCTTGTCCACAGGAATGTCGATATTCCGACTCTTGACGCCTTGATATCCTGATATGTGTCGGGACTTCCTCCGAGACTTTTCTCCTCCTGTTTACGAGGTTAACTCCCTTGCAACTCTCTGTTGATCCGATGACTGTCGGGTCTCCACTCAAGATCTGACGGTCAAGATCCGTTCTGCCTGTGCGCTCCTCCTGAGCTTCCTTCCTGGACGTGAAAACCTTCCAATGGTCCAGATCTTCTTTTCTCCAACCGATCTGACGGCGGCTGTGCTCCCTCCTAAGCTTCTGCACTTTCTTCTGAGACTTGGAAGAATTTCCAGTTCCCAAAGGCCTCAACCTTTGTTCTCCTTTTCCTCTGCGAACTCCTCGACCCTGAGCTTTGCCGCGCGTATGAAAACGTTGTTCCTCCTGAGCTTTGCTTCTGAATCCTCAAAGGAGTCTTTGACTTCTGCGCCTCTGTAGAGTCTTTACGCACACACAGTGCTACCTCTCCTGAGCTTCTCAATCACTCAGACCCCTAAGGGAATTTGTCTTTCTTCCTTTCTCCTGCAGATGGAGAAATATTGATGCCCTTCTGGCTATCCTTCTGCTCAAGCAACTTCTTGCTGAGTGTTGCAGGGTGTTCAACAACCCTGTGAAGATCCCTTAGTGGATTCTTCCCTCAATTACAGAATTCAAAGAGTTCTCTTCTCCTGTCCCGTCTACACAATGTCTCTATTCCCTCCTGGTAGAGTGTCTTCTTCCAGAACTTCCAACAGTTATGTCCTCTTGTGCACCTATGCACCCTCTCAATGCCCACCTGGCAGAACTCTCAGAATCTTCAGTGATTCTGTTTCTTCCCTGAACTTCTCAACATAAGTCTTCCTTTGTGCACCCCTTGCACCTGCTCAATGCCCACCTGGCAGAGCTTCACAGAATTCCTCAAAGCTTCTAATTCTTCTTCCTGAACTCACAACAGATTTCTTTCTCAATGCACCACTGTGCATATGCTCAATGCCCACTTGGTAGAGCTTCACAGAACTCACAACAAAGTTATGTCTGCAACTGTGTCTCTCCTACACAGCCTTTCCTCCAAGGTATTTAGCAACCTTGAGGTCTTCATTGAGTTGTTGATTCCAGCTCTTGTGTCGCAGCACGTCTTTGTCTGAACCTGCAGAATTCAGAAGTGCTTCAATGCACCGGTATTCAGAGACCGCAGTACTCTGTCACGCCCTCCTGGCATGAAACCTCAAAGACCTTCACCTGAAATCAAAACAACCTGCAAATTCCTAGCATACATTCACAGCATATAAAGAACACTCACAGACATCCATTCAACACAGAATAATGCAGGAAAAAATGCTCTTTGTATTAAATATGGCAAATGCTTGTATTTACAATGTGTTCTTGAGAACGACCTGTAACAAGGTCTCGGCTCTTCTCTCTTCTGCTCTCTACTCGCAGATTCTATCCTCTCAACTTACTACAAAATGAGATATCAAATCTCTTTTACTTGAGGGGGCTCTTTGAGTGCTTCCCTCCAATCTACCTACCCTATTCAATTACATTGAATAGTTGTCTAGTCCAGAATCAGATCTAGATCTCAGCCTTACAAACATTAAAG
This sequence comes from Picea engelmannii, assembly GCA_009831015.1. Lineage (NCBI taxonomy): Eukaryota > Viridiplantae > Streptophyta > Pinopsida > Pinales > Pinaceae > Picea > Picea engelmannii. Next base: position 124,359 of record ML786894.1, on the reverse strand, counting down.
GCCGATCTACCTAATGCTTGCACAAAGGCACGGCTTCCCATCTCAACAACTTAAACATTAAATTACATTCAATTCAAATTTAAATGAGGCTGAGCCTCTCTCTTAGCGTGCGATTTGAATTCGCTGGTGTGGCTGGCTGATGTGGAGAGATGCTCCTGCATCACGAAATGATAATGAAAAAGAGAAAAAGAAAAGGAAAATAGAAGATGTTGAATTCGAATCTTGTTGGATACATTGTCTGATCCTTTGTTGAAATATGCATTTCCTTGGACTCTTTGAAGAAACTGGAAGTGTCGACCTTAAAGTGTAGTCCTTTTACTGTCGTACAGGTGTTGTTGTCTTATAAAATTTGGCTTGTTTTTTTGGTGTTGTTGTCTTATAAAATTTATTTATTTTCCATGGAATGATTTCGATATGAGTTTACCAAATATGTTTGTCTCCTATATCACCAAATCTTGTGCACTTGTTACATTTATTTTCTTTTTTCCACATTCATCATGGAGTCCAAACTTAGTGACATGGACCTCAAACATGTACTCAACCATAGAATGGTTTGGGTCCATACTAATTGGAAGAACGTCCAACATCTTCTTCTCATCTCCCATATTTCACTAGTGCAAGGTACCAATGACCGATGCCTTGGATCTCCTGCCGCAAGTTGTTTCTCCAGGCTAGCCAAATTATACAGCTTCACATTAGGAATAACTCTCAACTGCACGTTTGAGATTGAACGAATGGTGCCCTAGATGGGCATTCCTTCCTTTACACAATGTTTAACATCTCCTCATTACGTGTGTATCCAAGATGGTTGGTTAGCTTCTCTCAGAGGGAGGAGAGGCTTAGGTGGATCATCATCTGGGACGCTCATCATTAGCACAACCTATTTTGGAAATTTAATTGTTTGCAGGATGTTTTGCTTTATTCTATTGGTTTTCTTATAAAGGAGGTTGATTTGTGTCTGATGATGAAGGATAATGAGGTGAAGAGATTTATGATCTACAAAAATCTCATGTTTGCATGACTGTGTGTTTGTAGGAGATGATCACCATTCCTGATCAACAATGAATGATGTTGTTCATAGATGGAAACAATATGGAGATATAAGGCCAACTGTTTTATTGGATGTTGCACGATCTTCAACTGTTATGTCAACGTATCCATTATTTATGTGAGATATATTCCCTCGTACCTTTGTTTGATGTCACAGTGTCTTCACCATGGGACTAAAGGTGATTAGTGGCTTCAAGCTTGTCCACGTCACTGTATGAATTGTTCCCCACTATATTGATTTCTTTTCTCTTATTTTTTTTGCACGAATGAAGTCTCCATTGTTGATGTCCTTTTTTTCTAAGATGTTGGTCATGCCAGGATTTTTGTTGGTTTTTTTGGATTTCCTGATGTTGTTATGCCAACATTCTCTCTTCTTGTAGTTGATTTAGTTGATAGAATCGTTGTTGTGTGTTAATTCTATGGTCAAATTCCAGGCCCTAAGCTATGTTACCTGCATTGACACAAAAGTGTAGCAGAATTACAACTTCTTGACCATATACTAATTTGAATGGTGTTTGATGAGTTGGTATTTTATATATTGTTCTGTAATCCCATATTATTGTTGGAAATTTATCATCTTGGTCATCTCTGTCTAGTCCACACATTTTAGTTAGTCCCTTATGTAGTGTTTTGTTAAATGATTTGACTACTTCGTTGGCATGAGGATGATATGCAATCATTTTTCTATGGTTGATTAGGAACTTTCTGAGTAGTACTTCAATTGTACTACTGATAAGGGGTGTTCCTTGATCACTCATTATTGTCAAAGGGAAACAAAATCTGGTAATTATGATTTCATAAATAAATTTTGGAGTTGTTTCTTTTGTACAATTCTCAACTAGTTTACCTTTTTCCCGTTTGGTTAGATACTCAAAAACTGTAATTATGTACTTTGATCCTGACCTCTTGGATCTTGTTGGGAAGGGTCCGACGAAATCAATAGCCCAAATTTCAAATGGTAAACTTGGGTTTACTAAATGTAGGGGATTTTTTTCCCATAATGGTCATCCCATCCTCTTGCACTTGTCACATTTCTTTATTTCTTCTCAATAGTATTTATGAAGTTTTGACCACCAAAGACCGTCTTGAAGAATTTTTCTAGTTGTCATTTTGGCTTGAAAGTTCCTTCCTGTGGGCCTATGTGTGCCTCAAAAATGTTGTCTTTGTGTTTGTTCTCTAGTTCACATATTCGCAAGATATTATCCATTCCTAATTTGTAGAGGTATCCATTTATAAGAGTGAATGGTGCATCTTGCATTGCTAGGATCTTCCATTTGTTGGTTAGGAGGTCCTCAGGTGCTTTCCAAACTTCTAAAAAATTCACAATTTCATCTAATTCTTTAGGGGCTGCTTCCACCCTAAATAAGATCACATCTAGTAGATCATCGTCTATCCCAATTAGATCTTCTCTTGTCTCTAGTCGGGATAGGTGATCCGGGCCGACATTTTTCTTCCTTAGTCAGACTACAATTTCGAAGTCAAATTCTTGGAAGAGTAATAGCCAACAACAAATCTTACCATGACAGACTGGTTTGTTGACTAAATATTTCCAAGCTTGATGATCAGTGAAAAATACAAAGGGATTCACTAGGATATAATGTATGAATTTTTGAAGTGCAAAGATCATTGCTAAAGCTTCACACTTCGTAGTCGAGTAATTTCTTTCTGCTTTATTTGGTTTCCAGATAGCATATGCATTGTGATGGTCAACCATCTCATCATATGGTTGGGATAAGACCGTGTCAACAACAACATTAGATGCATCACATGTATGCGATTTATTTTGGATCAGTCAAGAAATCTTAGGATTGGTGCTTCTACCAACTTTCTTTTTAGTAATTCAAAAGAGTTATTACATTCCTGGCTCCATTGAAACTCTAGTTCTTTATTTAGTAACTTATCAATTGAAAAAGTAATATCAGAATAATGTCGAATAAACTTTCGATAATATACAATGTGTCCAAGGAAGATTTTTATTTGTTTCTGATTGACTGGCGGTTTTAAGTCGAGGATGATTTTTATCTTTCCCAGATCGACTTTGATGCCATCTTTACATACAATGTGTCCCAATAGTATGCCTATTGGTGTAGTAAAGATACATTTTTTTATATTAAAAGATAAGTGGATTTGCCTGCATCTCTCCACTTAGCCATTATATATGATATTTTAGGAGGCTATAGATAGTCCAATCGTTGAAGTACATGACCATTGTTTTATAAATGTATTCTTGAAATTCCTTGACCACTATCCTAGAGAAGATTGTTGGGGCATTTTTTAGACTAAAGGGCATGACTTTGTATGCAAATGATCCAAACTCATATACACATGTAGTTTTTTCTTGATATTATTTTTCTATGGGTACTTGATTGTATCCGGAGAATCCATCGGTAAAGGAATAACATTTGTGCCCTGTGACTTCATTAATGATCTAATCAACAAATGGTGTTGGAAATGGATCCATTACTGTGAGATTATTTGATCCTCGGAAGTCAACGTAGATTCTTAGTTTCTTGGGGTCATGCCTCTTAGGTTGCACGACCATGGGATTTTGGCATTCCAATTTATCAATTGGATATATGATATCAAAATCTAGCATTGCCTCAATTTCCTTTTGGACAATAGGATTGTATTCATGCACTAATTTGAACGACCGTTTTTTGATAGGATTGCCTTCGGGTATTAGTTCAATTTTCATTTCTCCCATATCTTGTACTAAACCTTTCAGGTCTTTATAATCTCTGGAAAAACATCCTGGTATTCTTTTAATAGGTCGATTATTTCTAAGGTTTTCTTTTCAGTCTAGTAGTCACCTATTCTGGCCATTTTTGGTTGGTCATCTATTGAAATGTTGAATTCTTTGATATTGATTGTCGCATCCATCCATTTGGGTTCTTTTGATTCATCTAATTGACATTCTCCTTCGACAAATTTGTGATAATTTGGTGGGAAGTCAAGATTTTATGTATCTTCTTTTTCCTCTTTCTCTTCCTTGGTCATAGAGTAAACTGTTTTGACATGATTTTGTACGCTTGGGTGATTTTTCTTCCAAGGAAATCTCTACCTTGGAAAAATTATGTTTTCCATATCTATCCAATGATTTATGACAATATTTGTGTTCTGAGTTTATACAAAATTACAAGTGGAGGTTGAGCCTTTGTCGACTTTGGATTTTCCCTTTTCCTTCATCTCTTGAGGGTTTGTTTTTTCTAAAAATATTTTAATTTATTTTTTTGTTTCTTGCAAAAGTTCCTCCTCTAATCTAAATTCAAAGTCTTTAATAAATTTACTTTTAATTATGTTCCGGTAGAATGTATGTCCAAATGATTCTTTGATCTTATACCGTTTATGTTGTGTGTCGAATAATTTAATCAGAAACATGTGTGGCCATACTCATTCATCCCGATATCCTTCTTTTTCCATTCCTTCTCATATTATTGAATGTGAGAAAATGGGTCGAACCCAGGTTTGAAATTCGGGATGTCCAGGTTTGTCGATAATTGTTTCCCCCCAGGTGTCCTTTTTGGAGGATTTTTGCCCTTTTCTGATCAGATTTCCTCAGTTTGTTTTGTGGAAGTATTTACCCAGACTTTGTGATTGGTTTGTGAAGTTATTTAGGTTGATATTTGGTTATTATCACCCTTTATTGTCTTGATTGGAGCTTGAAACTTTTTCCGAAATGTGAAATTTCCCTTTCTAGCTGCTTGTTTTGTCGGGACAATTTGAGTGATTTCTCTTTCTTTTCTTGGATTCTTCTCTGCATCTTCTTGTAATCCTTAAATGTTTGTCAGTTGTTGAATCCTTTATTGAGTTTTTGTTAGAACAAGTTTCTACTTGTTTTCTATTATAGGAAAATCCCTAGTGGAGTCACCAATTTCTGTTACAGGAAAACCCCCCTACAGACAGGTGAATTCCCTCTTGGTACCTAGACCCCTATGACCAAGACAAAAAAGTGATAACTTTGAACACTGAAATCCCTTTAAACCTAGTTAAGTTAATCAAATAGAGACAAGGAATAAGTTGTACCCTTTTACGATGTTTGTCCTTGCCTAGTCCAAGTTGATCCTTGATCCCCAAGCTCTTCAACAAGTCCTGTAATCCAATAACAACAAAGACAAAACAACTTCCTATTCTACCATGATTAATTCAAAACTATATCTATCTATCAAAGACAAGTTCATGCAGACATACACAATCTTGAAGGAAACAGGCCAAGCACATATATTATTGAGAACAAAATAAGGTGCTTAGAGACCTTTGATGCAAATGCAACAACCTCACCAAGCTCTCTTTGTCAAACCCCTTGCTCAAATGATCCACAAACAAAATGACTATGCTTCACTGATTATCTCTCTTATGAGATCATAAGTTTGATGCCTTCAATGTCCTCCCCCTTCCTTATGAGATCATAAGTTAGGTATTTCTCAATTTCTCCATGCCCTTCAATGTCCTACCTTTCTTATGAGATCATAAGTTAGGTATCTCTCAATATCTCTATTCCTCTTCACCATGAGAAGGACTCCTTATATAATCTTGGAGAGGCCTACCACCTTAGATATTCTTGGGATAGGTTGAGAATATTTCTCCATCATTTGTGGATCCTCCTTAAGATCCATCCTTGACCTCGGATTCGAATCCAACTGATTTCAGAGATAAGGGGGATCTTCCCTTGATTTTCTTAACAGCATAACACTCCCCCGGAATGGTGCACAGAGCGCTTCAATGCTCCCCCAAAGGAGGTCAAGGAGCGCTAACGCTCCCTTCTAGTGGGTAGGGGAGCGATGCCCAAAATTTCCTCAAAAAATCCCAGTGCTCCCCTAGAAGGGTGCACAAAGTGCTACAACGCTCCCCCAAAGAAGGTCAGGGAGCGCTAGCACTCCCTGTCAGTGGGTGGGGGAGCGTTGCCCTTCAAAATTCATTTTTAAGTGGTTTTCTCAAGGCAAAAGGATTTGTACTCTTCATCAAATGACATGTTCTTCTTTAACCAGTCTCTGAGGGTGTCTTCAAGTGTTCCTTGTGATATCATTCGAGACATGACATAGGCAAGATGACTGTATGATTTATGTGACACTTGTGACACTTGTGGATAAAATGAGACACTTTTGACACTTGTAATGACGAAAATAGGTCATCATTGAAGTGAGTAATTTTGATGTGTAACATCTTCAAATTCAAAATCTCTTGTTTTGGAACTGCGTGCAAGAGATTTACATTTATTTTGTACACAACTTTTTCTAGTACAATCAGACAGTCCTATAGGGAATGATCTCCTACTCCAAAAATGTTAAAGAATTTGATATCAGGTCCATACTTGATTAGACAATTTGGGCTTATATGATCATATTTCCGATAATTAAAGCAATAATAACATTTTTTGTTTCATTCTCTACCAAAATTTTCTTGTCCTCTACCTCGACCTTGATAACCACCTTAACCTCATCCTCTATATTGTTTTCCATTTTCTTGGTCGACATGTTGGTTGGCCACATGTGTGTGATACAATGAATGCATGTTCAGTTTATTCTTTCTATTCAGCCAACATTCCTGAGTGGAATGATTCTTTTCTTCTCATATATGGCACCACTTAGGGTGTGCATTCCATAGATTGTGCATGAAGTCTCTTGTTGTGTGATTTTTCGAGGCTTTGCAAATATCATAGTATGTTTGGATATGGATGCATCTAGCTGCTGGGTCCAATGCATCACTGAACTTGTAGTAATATTTTTTGTGACCCTCACTTGAGAAAATGGTACACCAGAGTTCGTTGTCTGCAATCGACATGTTTATGATTCATTATTGTAGATTTGTGAGCTTGTATTCCAATATTTTTTCAACGATTATCGAAGACAAGGTGCCTTCATCATCCATTTCAATTCACTGTGATTTTTTCAGTATGTATTTGCATGACTGGAGATCGTACATTTGAAGGGGAATTCTGATCTTTTGTACTAATCTTGTTGTTGGTGTAATTATATGCATAATATATTACCAAACATAAATTATCGACCGAGATTCGTAATCAACAGAGTTGTTACACTATATGTGCCAACAACAGGTGGTTTAACTATGTCTGATGAGTATAGCCTAAATAAGAAATACTCAAAACCAATACTATGTTTTCCAATTTTTAATCTATCTTCCTCACACAACTTAAAGATCAGAAAGAAAAACTCATAAACCGAATCCAACAAGCATGTGATCTAAAGGTTCTTTCTCAGGTAATGAATATGTCCATTTACAAGCTCATGAAATAAAAAGATGGACTTTAAATATGTCCCATGTAGCAACTAATTTCAACAGTAAATTGTAATCAATTTTCTGCACACAATATTTAAAAGGAAATCACTCATAACTTAATCAATTCTGGAAGAACCTATTTGTCCTTGCACAGAAAACACTAGGTGTATTAAGATTCTCCACTTAATGTTCCATGTAGGGTGAATGATGGGATCTCAATTGTTCATGTACTTGCAAAGAACAACATAATCATAAATTCAAAAGAATAATAATTGCTTATTTTAACAATCCCAGACAGTTATCCAACTCTTGTTAACTCAATATCAATCTAAAGAAATGAAAATAGCATTATTTACTATGCTCAATGCAACCATTCATTCATACTAATTCAAAATCAAATAAATCTGTATTATACCTAAGAAAGTTTATGTACTCAGAATTATTTGTATCACACAACTATTATGTTTTCACACTTACACAATTAACTTACAACACCTAAAGACATGTATAGGTAGGCTTACCTTGGTTGGGGCGGTGGGCCCTTGCCGAACCAACAAGGTGCCTATAAATAAATTGCAGACTAAAACAATTTACTCATACTCATGAATTGCATAAAATAGCATTTGCATTCCTTCAAATGATCGAGTGAATCAAAAGTTCAACATTTCATTTCTCAACATAACAATGTATATCATTCTCTCAAGAACCAATATTACAACATAATAATTCCTCTCCATGAATTTAGACCTATGAGGTCTTATTTATACATAAAATCTATGGAGGAATGGATGAAACCAAATCCCCAAACTAAGAAAACAATTTTTACAATTTTAGGATAAATCCAAAAAAATTGGGTTTTTCATCAATTTGGGCAGATTCGAGTTAGAGACCCACCCATATCTTCTGAAATTTTTTTTTTTTGGAAAAGTTTCATCAAATTACTCAATTTTCCACATTCTAGACAAAACCCATTTCATATAATTTCTAGATTTGATTCCATTTGCATGGAAATCAAGGCACAAGTTGGCAGTTTGAGATTTTTGTTATTTTTTGTAGAATCATTCCCCCTGAGCTAGAGGTCCACACATGTGATATGGGTGAATTATTCCTTGGGTGTCCACATGTAAACGTCGCTTTGGACAAAACCCATGTCCCTTATTTTCTTTCAGAAGAATTCCAAAATTTCAAATTATGTCTAGTACCAGACTAGCACAGTTGGTACTAGAATCCTATAGGTAGGGGTTTAGTACCGGATGAACACAGTCACGACTATGGGTACTATACTAGCGCAAAGGTAGTACCATAATAGGCACGAGGTTGGTACCGTATGAGGCACTGAGTGGGTAGTACCAGATGAGGCATTGTGCTGGTATCAGAATAGGATTTGTGTTGGTACTGGACGAAGCATTATAGAGTACCGGATTAGGAGGAATATCAGTATCGGATCAGGAAGGGTACTGGATCCAGTGGAGTATCGGATCAGTCGAGTATCGGATCCTGCAGAGTACCAGATCAAGCGATTTTTGCAGTACCAGATCCAGCGGAGTACCGGATCAAGCGATTGTTGCAGTACCAGATGGGGCTTATTAAGAGTTAAAGTAGTTAGGAGCATAAATAATCAACCATTTAATCCAATTTAATCAAGAAAATAAAAAAAATCATGCTTTAACATAGGTTACCTCTCTATGCACATGAACAAGGTCACAAAGTAGGTATGTGGAGGAAATAGACAACATATGCACATGTGAGAGGTAAAATTGACTCAAATAGAGAATAATATAGGGTAATAGAGGTGTCAAAATGGAGGTTCAACACTTGCTACATACCATTGCACCGACATATTTTCGTTGATTCCATAAGCGATTTGACTTAATAAATATTTAAACCTTGTATCATATTCTTGAACTGTTTCTCTCAGATTTTTCTTGATTTATTTTATTTTTTGTGCTACCAAGTGACTGTTGACTTGAGTTTTGAAGGGCGGCACTGAACTGTTTGTATAATTCATAAAACATGTAAGAGATATGGCTCGAAGGGTAGCAATGAATTATGACATTTGTTTGTCCTCATCAGTTATGTCAGTTGTGTCTAAAAATTTCTCACAGATGAACCAATGCCACTTAGGGTCTTTGTCACCTTCGTAAATTAGGATATGATTTAGACCCATATTTTCTTTCTGGTATTTCTTCGAAAATGGAACTATTGTAAGAGTTTTTGTTGAGGTCACATGAGAGGTTGGATTACTTTCTTGAGTTATGTTCTGGGTTGGATTACATTCTTTGCTTGGGATTTGAGAGTCCGTCTGACAAGATTTATCTAAATATTCGATGAATATTCCTCTACAGGGTTGTGACAGTTTGTTTTTACTATTTGTTGAATTGGAATCTTCTAAAAGTATATTTGGTAGGGGGTGATGTCCTTGATATATCTTACATGAAGAATTTTATCTTCTGGTCGATTTTCACTATTTTCTTGTGCTTCAATTAACATTCTATCTCTTATTTGACCAATGTTATCCGTTCGACACCACACCCAATGTGACTATGTATCTATGCGAAGTCTTTGTTAGAGTAAGTCTGCAATATGCGGGCTATGACTTTTGATAGTAGAAATTCAAATTGCGAGTCCTGAATCATCAATCTCCATCATTGACTTGGTCATTGGCTTATTGGGCGCCATCGACTTCCACACTCATTTGCAGGCTTCCACTCCTCCCAGGAGTCGTCGAGGCGCTCTCAAGAGATGCTCTAGCAATCTGCCACACCTGAGTAGGTTTTCTATGAGATGTTTAGATATCCCTCTCATTTCGCAACTCTTCCCATTCCTTTTACCTTTTATCCCTCCCTATTTTTTGAATATCTATTGATGGTTTATGTATTTTCATTCGATGTGCAGATTTCTCATTTGAATTAATTATCTTTCTCTCGACTTATGGTATTTTCTACTTGGGATTGGTTCGAATTCAATTCGAATTTTTTATTTAACTTTGAATTCGACTTATTTCATCCCACATATCATCCAGCCCCCTGAAACTGACCAAACTTACTCACGGTCAACGATTTCCATTGTCGTTTTTTGTATGCTCATTTATTTAAAAAATACTCTCAAGCTTATCTGGTATCTTTGCAATTAGCTTCCAAGAACGCTTCCCACTATTCTTGTCTCTTCATCCTGTTGGAGTTTGGAGGAGTATCTTTCACAATCCTCTCAACCCACGTGTTTAAGTTTGTTCTTCCTCCATTTATGATCTTGTGCATCAACTTCTCATTGAAAGTGGGTCTGCGCATTAGGATGATTGAGATATGAGAATAATTCTTTTGGAATGGCTTCCAGAAATCGTTTGTGATTTTGTGAGAAGAATTGAGAACATGCTTAAGAAAGCATCAGTCGGTTTCTTCTTGCATAATTCTTGATGTAGTTAATAATTTTACACTCTGTAACACACCCACTATCGTAATTTAAAAAAAAATTGGGGTTAATCTCCCACAAATGAGAAATCTCCACAAACCGGCATTAGCGAAATGCCAATCCCTGGTTCAATATCGGGATTCGGGGTTTCTAAGGTTAAAACTCATTCACCCCTATGACTCGCGATCCTCCAAAATCCGATGCGCTCCTCACACATTAGCTCCCCAGGCCAAGCCTGTGGTTCACTGCCTTTACGGCCGTGTTCTTATCTCCTTTCGGGGCAACCCCTATCGGAGTATCGGGATTTCCGATGTCGCAATTCACGAGTCCTCGGAACTCGCGATTCTTCGATCCTCGATATGCCCCTAACGCATTAGCCCTCTAGGCTAGCACCGTTCTCATGTGACCTGCTACCATATGTCCGCAGCTTCTATAGCTACCCATCGGGGTTTCGGGATTTATGATATCGCGATGCACAAGCCTTCGCAAATTCCGATTCCCCGATCCCCGATGCCACTTGGCATGGACTCACGGCCAAGCTTGATCTTCCGACATCTGTCCCTTGTTCTGGCGCCTATGGCCCACACTCCTTATGATGGCGTGGAGTGACACCTGTCCTCCACTGAAGTGCTATGACTAGGGGACCGTCGC
>ML786894.1:73852-110988 GCA_009831015.1 Picea engelmannii | reverse complement strand
GGGGAAACAGGGTGTTACAATTCCCTCCCCCTTAAAAGGGAACATCGTCCTCGATGTTCTTATCTATTAATCACGAATTACATGTATAGAAGTAAACAAAATCGGATATGCCTTTCTCATGGCATCCTCCATTTCCCATGTAGTACTTCTTCTTTCTCCCTCACTCTCCCAAGTACGTTTGTGGAACTTATCCATAACAAAAGTTTTTATCTCTTAACTCTTTGTAGGACACATGCTCAAACAAATGCCCCATTTACTAAACCATTTGTTATTTTGTTAAAATACTATAAAACCTCGAAGAAGAAAGGAAATAATGCGAGTTAAATAACATGAACATCTTATAGACCCATTTAAAAACACAATATATATGCAAACTTTTCTCCATATATCGTGTTTTTAAATGAATCTATTCTGGTTATTAATTTCAATATTTAGAAAATACTTAACTTCCCCATATTCTCTAATAAATTTCAGGAGAGGTTATCTATAAACATAGTAGAAAATTATAACATTGGAAGAAACATGCGGATCCATTTACTGCATTGATCGAGAGATGACGAACATTGGAAAAGATGTTCTGCACGCTCTCTGCTGTCCCACTCTGCATTTGTATTCAACTGGCGTTCTTTCCATTCTTCTTCGAGGTTTTGATAGTATTTTAACAGATAAAAATTATATATTCAATATCTTAACCTATAGATCGTTAATGGTATAAAAAGTGCTTTTGTTTATCTATCATCCTTCGACAGTGGATTAGCTCCGACTCCACTCACCTTGCATACGGAGAAAGGAGTTGAACAAACAAACAAAAAAACAGAATGAAATGCACAGATTGCATGTCCCGTCGAGAAATAATAAATGGTTGTTCACTGAACGTTATATATGGAATGGTCAATTGTGTTTCATAATGGTGATTCATTCAATAATATATGTTCACCCGTATTTCACTAGGCCAAGCCATAATCACTTCTCAGATCTTGGCAAATATCTGTATCAATTTAAATAGCTTGTCTCGAAAAGTATTTGATGACCTATAACTTTTTTCCAGAAACATCAAACCCAAAAGTGGTTTCTGCTTCTTTTTCAAAGCTAGGCTGAGTGAGTCTAAGTCGAGGCCAGCTTCAATGTATGAGATTCAGACAAGCCTGAACGAGTTTCATGAGACAATTTTATTCCTTCATTCCCTCCTCGTGAGATTTGAATCAATGACTAGATAGGAATTAAACTCCACACAAACCAACTAATCTACACCTCATGAATTCAAACCAGTGACTTCCTTTTATTTCACTCCAGCTTTCATTGAATTCTCACCCATAAGCACTAGCACGAACTATACAATTTACCACTCATACCAACCATTTACAAAATTAACTTGCACTTACTTTTATGGGAAAAAAAGTACATATCATTTAATATCCTTCCTTAATTAAGGATGAGGATAAAGTAGTGATCTCATATCCACTGGTTTTTATGCTTAATTTTTATTTTTATTTTTATTTTTATTTTTTCTGATCATTTTTGTCTCAAATTCAATAAAAAAATTGTTGAAATTGCATATTTATATAGCCAAATTTCAGTAAAAAATACAAAAAAATAGAACATTTAAACATAAAAGCACATACCCTCCCCCCTTATGGATTTGAACTTGTGATTTCTTAGGAGAATACATATGTTCTTAACCATTAGGCCCACTCACGTATTAATAATATAATAATGATGATGATAGTTATTAATATTCACACCTTAAGGAATTGTTTGGTTTATTTTAAAAATTTATTTACATATTTAAAAAGCTTTAAGTAGTGTCAAATCACCATAGTTTTGGTGAGCTAAATTGTTTAGAAGGTTGGTATTATAACAAACATTTTCAAATTGAGACGAGATTCTATGACAAATTGTTTTCATCTTCAACCCTCATGGTGTCACAAAGATGACATATTATTTCTGTTAGCACCAATTCTTGCAAGCGGGGTGCTTTTCCTCGATTTCAAATCCTTGACGTAAAATGCGAAGAAATGGGGTTTGAAAACCCATCAAATGCATTCTAGTTCAAGGTCACAACCATGAGCACAATAAGCAACGCACAAAAATCCATTTCGGATGGAAAATGCAAGCAGGCGAGCGAGCAGTCTCATTTCAACGACAAATATCCATCTATAGAGCAGATCGACGGTCATCGGGTTTTCGGGGCTACCAAGTTGCCCGAAATTTATCACAAGAAATAGCACCCATATTTCAAGGCAAATCTGGGTCGTCCGATCCAGTTGGGGCAGGTGGCAGCCAATCGACATTTCAGGGAGCGACATTTTTAGAAACAAGGGATCTCCCATCCACTGCAGCTGAAATTGCCAAAATGAAAAATACCGAAGGTACCTTTGAAACTGAGCCCACGGTCCTAGCGTCAGGTCGCATCAAGCGAGCCTGGGAATGGAGGTAGCCCCCTTTTTTATGACAAAGCCATCTCGGTCGTCCATCAGAAGGACGCGTGGTGCATGATCAAGCCATGTCGTCGTTTCACCTATCGTAACTTTGAATCATGAGGAGAAACCTCCTTCCAGCTACGAGACGCGAAGTGCCGAAGGTGTCTAGGACCCGGGCTCACATTATTGCCGAGAAGATCTCAGTCATCCATCCAAGGGGACGCGTGGTGCATGATCAAGCCATGTCGCCGTTTCGCCTATCGTAACTTTGAAACATGAGGAACAACCTCCTCCCAGCTGCGAGACGCGAAGTGATGAAGGTGTCTAGGACCCGAGCCCATAGTATTGCCGATAAGATCTCGGTCGTCCATCCAAGGGGATGCGTGGTGCATGATCAAGCCATGTCGTCGTTTTTCCTATTGTAACTTTGAAGCATGAGGAGCAACCTCCTCCCATCCACGAAACTTGAAATGCTGAAAGTGCCTTTGAAGATAGGCACAGGGTCACAAACCGTGGTCACTCGGGGGCGATAGAAAGAACTGCACAAAGGGCTGAAGTGACAGGCTTAGCTGCAGAAAGGATCACCGTGTTCTCCAAATTCCAGTTCAACTTGATCTCAATCCTGGTACCTGCTCGGAGTGAATGAAGAAGAGAGAGGGTGGTTGAAACCTCGCCTCACTCATTAATTGCAAGGTATGGATGTCTCGGTAGGAAGTCTGCCCGAGATGGTCCTTTGTGCTTTCTTTTTCCTATAGAAGCCATACTGGTGTCCTTGACTCACCAGGGAAGTCTACGCACGCTAATTCGGCATCTAAGGGCTCAACTACCCCTTAGCATGAGCCATGCAGAGTTAAGTTAGCGTATGATAGAGGAGTGTAGGCCAGATTTGATTGAAGAGACGCCCCATCCTGAAAGTCTAAGACGCCTCTGTTGGGCAATTGTCTAGGAGTATATATATACTTAGTTTTGATATTTTTCAAGGCATTGATGGTTGAGCTAGGCTCCCGATTGTAAAGTTTTGATGAAGCGTTGGTTGCTCTAGTTATGTATTGGCATTTGAGACTTCTTACTTTATGGATGTCAGCCTCTTTCCATCTCTTTGTTTACACTGTGCTAGAACAACTCGGAATTGGAGGATCCAGTTGAGTTGCGCTGTTATAGGATGATGTAGGTTGGATCACTGTAATAGTCGCAGGGTTTCTAATCAGTTCTTGTGCTTTCTCAACGTTGAATGTCTCGGAATTGTAGGATCTAGTTGAACCACCTTTCAGTTCTTTGAAACTCGGGGTCAAGAGGATCTTGTCTTCTGAGTTTTTCCTCCTCAAGCTGCCGAAGGCCTGATGCCCGAGGTAGTCTTGTTCACTCATCTCATTAAGTCTTCCAGTTATCCATCTTATACTCAACTTACTGACGGAAGTTCGATCAAGACCTCCCTTGTTTTCTACATACCAAGCCCGATTTTCTGAGTTAAAGCGATATTTTCTTGAGTCTCTATCCATTCGATCACCCCATTAAACAAATCATGACATAAAAATGATGGGCATCGGGCTCTGCTCCTGCAGCAATCTAGGAGTGACTTCTGACGCCAAAATTTCTGGCGCCGCTACCGGGGACGAAGTTGAAGATTTTCCTTGGGATTGAACGACATTGAGCCTCTGATTCTGAAGGTGCATCAGGCATAGAGCCCTTGAAGATTACTATTGTTCACCTGGCGACTCCACTGTGGCGACCCCAAGGTTTCCACATCACTATTTCAGCTATGGCTACATTAGCACACCTGAAAGCTGACCCAGAGGAGCTTTCTCGAGAAGGTTTCAATAGTTGCTTTCTCATCCTGAGAAGCTTCTTGGGGTAACAACAACGTAAGATCTAACCTTTGATGGTGAACAAGGACCAGACATATTCAAAGCTGTGAATCTTTCACTTGGTGACTCCATGATTCGAGGATCAGTCAACGACTCCACCACTCGATATGGGAAATATCTTAGCTCAAAGGTTGGCTTTCTGTGAATTTTCCCAAATAGTTGGTTTTCCTAATCCACTACCAGATAGAGATGAATGGGAAGATATCCTCCCTGAATTTCAAGCAAAAATTTCGGAGATACTAGCTAAGCATTTATTGGACTCTCATGAGGTTATTCATCGACTTAATATCATGCATGAAGATGTCCAGATTAATCTCTTCAGGTATTCATTAAAGGGAGCTTCTCTTGATTAGTGTCGATCTCTTCCCACTGCAAGTATCCATTCTTTGACATATTTTCATACAACTTTCAATTCATTTTGTAAAGATTACTATCCAGCTGATTGTTTGTATGAAAACTGTTGTGAGGATTTTTCTTTGCTTCATGAAGCCTCTGCTGGCCCTGTAGACCATGTTTGTGATGAAGCTTTTACTGTAGAGGAAAGCATTTGCTATGAAAATATAGAGGTATTGAATGATATTAATTATGTTAGCCCTAGAACGGAAGCATCTGACATTATTTCAGATGCACCTGTTCTTTTAGATGTTCATAAAGATCAACATGCCTCTTGTGAAAATTATGAGCTTATAGAGCAGATGTGGTCTATAGTAGATGGCTCACCTGGGTATTGGGTTGAAGCGAATGTTCCTAGCAGCCCTGCTTATGATGACGAAGACCTCCTCGTTTTTAAAGAAGAGATGGTTGTGGAGGAGGATTTTTCTCTTTTCCTTCAAGGGGTTTCTCACGATACATTTTTAGCTAGAATTAAAGAGAAAAAAATTATGTATGAACATCCAGAAGTAGCAGATACCACTGTCCCTGAAATGGATATTTTTTACGGGATCACTATTCTAGAGGAGGAACATAGAAATGAAGGTTAGCCCCTTTTTGATGAATATTATAGTGATGGTGAGCAACAAGCTTATCCTACATTTGATCACTATGAAGATACTGACCGACATGACAGTAAGCAGAGCCATCCCATGGTCCCTATTTATGATGAATACGGATCTGACCTGGGGGAGAGCCAACAAGAAGAGGAGAAAGAACCAGAGGAGCAGAGTATTTTCTGTCCAGAGCCAGTCAGCGAGCAGCCACCGCTTGAGAGCAGTGAGCCTACGTCAGTTGTCCACCCACCTGTGCTTATCAGAGATATTTAGCCATATGTGAACAACTGTGTAGTAGAGAAGGTTGTCTGTCGCCCATTTTCTAAAATTCGCCACTCATTCTATGACCCTGTCAGCAAGTACATGGAGTGGCATTTCCTTTATGCCTTGGAGCCGCCCACCTTCATCTTCATGGTAGCCCTTGAAGATGAATTAAAGGATGTAACCATTATGATGTCCTAGTTACATCGTCTGTTATCCATCATCGGCGGATGGAAGGAGCTTCTATTCAAGAAGCTGCTTGAATGGCTATGGTGGAAGTTTGGTTTCACCTAGCTCCATGTAAAGGATTTTATTAGTTTAGGATTGTACATAAATAAGATCCTTGGAGAGTCTATGTTTAGTTTGTTTGGTTTTTACTTTTCGACATATATTTCTCAGCAGGAGGTTTGAGCTTGACTCCATAGCCCAACAATAGGCATTGAAACTGCAAAATGAGTTCTTAGAGCATCACAGGGACAATTCTATCCCCCATGGAGCCTAATGTTATCACCAATTCTTGCAAGCCAGGTGATTTTCCCTTATTTCAGACCCTTGACGTAAAATGCGAAGAAATGGGGTTTGAAAACCCATCAAATGCGTTCTAGTCCAAGGTCACAGCCATGAGCGCAATAAGCAATGCACAAAAATCCATTTCGGATGGAAAATGCAAGCAGGCGAGCGAGCAGTCTGATTTCAACGGAAAAGATCCATCTATAGAGAAGATCGACGGTCATCGGGTTTTCGGGCCTACCAAGTTGCCCGAGATTTATCACAAGAAATAACACCCATATTTCAAGGCAAATCTAGGTCGTCCGATCTAGTTGGGCATGTGGCAGCCAATCGACATTTCAGGGAGCGACATTTTTAGAGACAAGGGATCTCCCATCCACTGCAGTTGAAATTGTCGAAATGAAAAATGTCGAAGGTACCTTTGAAACTGAGCCCATGGTCCTAGCGCCAAGTCACGTCAAGAGAGCCTGGGAATGGAGGTAGCCCCCTTTTTTATGACAAAGCCATCTCAGTCGTCCATCAGAAGGACGCGTGGTGCATGATCAAGCCATGTCGTTGTTTCGCCTATCATAACTTTGAAGCATGAGGAGCAACCTCCTCCCAGCTGCAAGACGTGAAGTTTCGAAGGTGTCTAGGACCCGGGCCCACAGTATTTCCGAGAAGATCTCAGTCGTCCATCCAAGGGGACGCATGGTGCATGATCAAGCCATGTCACCATTTCGCCTATCGTAACTTTGAAGCATGAGGAGAAGCCTCCTCCCAACTGCGAGATGCGAAGTGCCGAAGGTGTCTAGGACCCGGGCCCACAGTATTGCCGAGAAGATCTTAGCCGTCCATCCAAGGGGACGCGTGGTGCATGATCAAGCCATGTCGCTATTTCACCTATCGTAACTTTGAAGCATGAGGAGCAGCTTCCTCCTATCCATGAAACGCGAAATGCCGAAAGCGCCTTTGAGGATAGGCACAGGGTCACAGCCCGTGGTCACTCGGGGGCGATAAAAAGAACTGCGCAAAGGGACGAAACGCCAGGTTTAGCTGCAGAAAGGATCACCGTGTTCTCCAGGTGCCATTTCAACTTGATCTCAATCCTGGTACCTGCTCAGAGTGAATGAAGAAGAGAGAGGGTGGTTGAAACCTCACCTCACTCATTAATTGCAAGGTATGGATGTCCCGACAGGATGTCTGCCCGAGATGGTCCTATGTGCTTTCTCTTTCCTACAGAAGCCATACTGGTGTCCTTGACTCACTAGGGAAGTCTGCGCACGCTAATTTGGCATTTAACGACTCAGCTACCCCTTAGCACGAGCCATGCAAAGTTAAGTTGGCGTATGACAGAGGAGTGCAGGCCAGATTTGATTGAAGAGACGCCCCATCCTGAAAGTCTAAGATGCCTCTGTTGGGCAATTGTTTAGGAGTATATATATACTTAGTTTTGATATTTTTCAAGCCATCGATGGTTGAGCTAGGCTCCCGATTGTAAAGTTTTGATGAAGCGTTGGTCGCTCTGGTTATGTATTGGCATTTGAGACTTCTTACTTTATGGATGTCAGCCTCTTTCCATCTCTTTGTTTACACTGTGTTAGAACAACTTGAAATTGGAGGATCCAGTCGAGTTGCGCTGTTATAGGATGATGTAGGTTGGATCACTGTAATAGTCGTAGGGTTTCTAATCATTTATTGTGCTTTCTCAACATTGAATGGCTCGGAATTGGAGGATCCAGTCGAACCACCTTTTAGTTCTTTGAAACTCGGGGTCAAGAGGATCTTGTCTTTTGAGTTTTTCCTCCTCAAGATTCCGAAGGCCTGATGCCCGAGGCAGTCTTGCTCACTCATCTCATTAAGTCTTCCATCTATCCATCTTATACTCAACTTACTGACGAAAGTTGGATCAAGACCTCCCTTGTTTTCTACATACCAAGCCCGGTTTTCTGAGTTAGAGCGATATTTTCTTGAGTCTCTATCCATTCGATCACCCCAT
Source organism: Picea engelmannii (assembly GCA_009831015.1). NCBI lineage: Eukaryota > Viridiplantae > Streptophyta > Pinopsida > Pinales > Pinaceae > Picea > Picea engelmannii. The sequence goes on along the minus strand of ML786894.1, from coordinate 102,968 downwards.
TAAACAAATCGTGACATAAAACTGATGGGTGTCGGGCTCTGATCCTGCAACAATCTAGGAGTGACTTCTGACGCCAACACTTTCGACCCACCACATTTTAGGAATTGTCCAACGCACAGTATCATTGTGGAGTTTGTTGTAGTCTAGGGGAAAGTACGAGAAGGTTGCCAACGGATCCTTACACAGAGCATTACACACTACGACATCATATAGAAGAACGCATAAACATATAGAAGAACATACACAAGTGGGGGAGAACCATCATTAGCTTTTATTATATATATTCCCATAACAAACTTTGTCTTTCCATTACATGAAAGTGTATATATGGGTGAGACATACAGTTACCAATATGTTACATTCCTTAATTGCTCAGTCGTTTGACGCTAACTATCTATTCGACCAACTTCCTAATCGATTACTACAGTCAATTTGGCTAGTCGATTGACATGTCTAGTCGGTGGAGTTGACTAGCCTCTTCAACATATCCCCCCTAGTCAATTCTTTGCTCGTCCCGAGCAAGAGGGGAGTGTGACAAAATACAAATTTTTTATATTATGGTCTCTTTGAGGTTATTACGAAATGATAATGAGAAAGAGACAAAGAAAAGGAAAATAGAGGATGTTGAATTCGGATCCTGTTGTATACATTGTCTGATCCTTTGCTGAAATATGCATTTCCTTGGACTCTTTGAAGAAACTGGAAGTGTCAACCTTAAAGTGTAGTCTGTATACTGTCGTGCAGGTGTTGTTGTCTTATAAAATTTGGCTTGTTTGTTTGGTGTTGTTGTCTTATATAATTTATTTTTTTCCATGGAATGATTTCTATTTGAGTTTACCAAAGATGTTCGTCTCCTATATCACCAAATCTTGTGCACTTGTTACATTTTTTTTTTTCCCACATTCGTCATGGAGTCCAAACTTAGTGACATGGACCTCAAATATGTACTCAACCATAGAATGGTTTGGGTCCATACTAATTGGAAGAACGTCCAACATCTTCTGCTCATCTCTCATATTTCACCAGTGCAGGGTACCAATGACCAATGCCTTGGATCTCCTGCCGCAAGTAGTTGCTCCAGGCTAGCCAAATTATACAACTACATGTTAGGAATAACTCTCAACTGCACGTTTGAGATTGAACGAATGGTGCCCTAGATGGGCATTCCTTCCTTTACACAATGTTGAACATCTCCTCATTATGTGTGTATCCAAGATGGTTGGTTAACTTCTCTCAGAGGGAGGAGAGGCTTAGGTGGATCATCATCTGCGACGCTCATCATTAGCACAACCTATTTTGGAAACTTAATTGTTTGCAGGATGTTTTTCTTTATTCTATTGGTTTTCTTATAAAGGAAGTTGATTTGTGTATGATGATGAAGGCTAATGAGGTGAAGAGATTCATGATCTACAAAAATCTCATGTTTGAGTGACTGTGTGTTTGTAGGAAATGATCACCATTCCTGATCAACAGTGAATGATGTTGTCCGTATATGGAAACAATATGGAGATATAAGGCCAATTGTTTTATTGGATGTTGCACGATCTTCAACTGTTATGTCAACGTATCCATTATTTATGTGAGATATATTCCCTCGTACCTTTGTTTGATGTCACGGTGTCTTCATCATGGGACTAAAGGCAATTAGTGGCTTCAAGCTTGTCCACTTCATTGTATGAGTTGTTCCCCACTATATTGATTTCTTTTCTCTTCTCATTTTTTTTGCATGAATGAAGTCTCCATTGTTGATGTCCTTTTTTTCTAAGATGTCGATCATGCCAGGATTTTTGTTGGTTTTTTTGGATTTCCTGATGTTGTTATGCCAACATTCTCTCTTCTTGTAGTTGATTTAGTTGATAGAATCGTTGTTGTGTGTTAATTCTATGGTCAAATTCCAAGCCGTAGGCTATGTGACCTGCATTAACACAAAAGTGTAGCAGAATTACAACTTCTTGACCATAAACTAATTTGAATGGTGTTTGATGAGTTGATATTTTATATATTGTTCTGTAATCCCATATTATTGTTGGAAATTTCTCATCTTCGTCATCTCTGTCTAGTCCACATATTTTAGTTAGTCCCTTATGTAGTGTTTTGTTAAATGATTCGACTGCTTCGTTGGCATGAGGATGATATGCAATCATTTTTCTATGGTTGATTAGGAACTTTCTGAGTAGTACTTCAATTGTACTATTGATAAGGGGTGTTCCTTGATCACTTATTATTGTCAAAGGGAAACCAAATCTGGTAATTATGATTTCATAAATAAATTTTGGAGTTGTTTCTTTTGTACAATTCTCAACTGGTTTACCTTTTTCCCGTTTGGTTAGATACTCAAAAACTGTAATTATGTACTTTGATCCTGACCTCTTGGATCTTGTTGGGAAGGGTCCGATGAAATCAATAGCCCAAATTTCAAATGGTAAACTTGGGCTTACTAAATGCAGGGGATTTTTTTTTTCCATAATGGTCATCCCATCCTCTTGCACTTGTCACATTTCTTTATTTTTTCTCAATAGTATTTATGAAGTGTTGACCACCAAAGACCATCTTGAAGAATTTTTCTAGTTGTCGTTTTGGCTTGAAAGTTCCCTCCTGTGGACTTGTTTGTGCCTCAAAAATGTTGCCTTTGTGTGTGTTCTCTAGTGCACATATTCGCAAGATATTATCCATTCCTAATTTGTAGAGGTATTCATTTATAAGAGTGAATGGTGCATCTTTCATTGCTAGGATCTTCCATTTGTTGGTTAGGAGGTCCTCAGGTGCTTTCCCAACTTCTAAAAAATTCACAATTTCCTCTAATTCTTTAGGGGCTGCTTCCACCCTAAATAAGATCACATCCAGTAGATCATCGTCTATCCCAATTAGATCTTCTCTTGTCTCTAGTCGGGATAGGTGATCCAGGTCGACATTTTTCTTCCTTAGTCAGACTACTATTTCGAAGTCAAATTCTTGGAAGAGTAATAGCCAACAACAAATTTTACCATGATAGACTGGTTTGTTGACTAAATATTTCCAAGCTTGATGATCAGTGAAAAATACAAAGGGATTCGCTAGGATATAATGTATGAATTTTTGAAGTGCAAAGATCATTGCTAAAGCTTCACACTTCGTAGTCGAGTAATTTCTTTCTACTTTATTTGGTTTCCGAATAGCAGATGTGTTGTGATGGTCAACCATCTCATCATATGGTTGGGATAAGACCGTGTCGACAACAACATTAGATGCATCGACATGTATGTGAATTTTTTTGGATCAGTCGAGAAATCTTAGGATTGGTGCTTCTACCAACTTTATTTTTAGTAGTTCAAAAGAGTTATTACATTCCTGGCTCCATTAAAACTCTAGTTCTTTATTTAGTAGCTTATCAATTGGAAAAGTAATATCAGAATAATGTCGAATAAACTTTCGATAATATACAATGTGTCCAAGGAAGATTTTTATTTGTTTCTGATTGACTGGCGGTTTTAAGTCGAGGATGATTTTTATCTTTCCCATATCGACTTTGATGCCATCTTTATATACAATGTGTCCCAATAGTATGCCTATTGGTGTAGTGAAGATACATTTTTTGATATTAAAAGATAAGTGGATCTCCTTGCATCTCTCCACTTAGCCATTATATATGAAATTTTAGGAGGCTATAGATAGTCCAATCGTCGAAGTACACGACCATTGTTTTATAAATGTATTCTTGAAATTCCTTGACCACTATCCTGGAGAAGACTGTTGGGGCATTTTTTAGACTAAAGGGCATGACTTTGTATGCAAATGATCCAAACTCATATACACATGTAGTTTTTTCTTGATATTATTTTTCTATTGGTAATTGATTGTATCTGGACAATCCATCGGTAGAGGAATAACATGTGTGCCCTGTAACTTAATTGATGATCTAATCAACAAATGGTGTTGGAAATGGATCCATTACTGTGAGATTATTTGATCCTCGGAAGTCAATGTAGATTCTTAGTTTCTTGGGGTCATGCCTCTTAGGTTGCACGACCATGGGATTTTGGCATTCCAATTTATCAATTGGATATATGATATTAGAATCTAGCATTGCCTCAATTTCCTTTTGGACAATAGGATTGTATTCCTGCGCTAATTTGAACGATCGTTTTTTGATAGGATTGCCTTCGGGTATTAGTTCAATTTTCATTTCTCCCATCTCTTGTACTAAACCTTTCAGGTCTTTATAATCTCTGGAAAAACATCCTGGTATTCTTTTAATAGGTCGATTATTTCTAAGGTTTTCTTTTCAATCTAGTAGTCACCTATTCTGGCCATTTTTGGTTGGTCATCTATTGAAATGTTGAATTATTTGATATTGATTGTCGCATCCATCCATTTGGGTTCTTTTGCTTCGTCTAATTGACATTATCCTTCGACAACTTTGTGATAATTTGGTGGGAAGTCAAGATTTTATGTATCTTCTTTTTCCTCTTTCTCTTCCTTGGTCATAGAGTAAACTGTTTTGACATGATTTTGTACGCTTGGGTGATTTTTCTTCCAAGGAAATCTCTACCCTGGAAAAATTATGTTTTCCATATCTATCCAATGATTTATGACAATATTTGTGATCTGAGTTCATACAAAATTACAAGTGGAGGTTGAGCCTTTGTCGACTTTGGATTTTCCCTTTTCCTTCATCTCTTGAGGGCTTGGTTTTTCTAAAAATATTTTAATTTCTTTTTTTGTTTCTTGAAAAAGTTCCTCCTCTAATCTAAATTCAAAGTCTTTAATAAATTTACTTTTAATTATGTTCCAGTCGAATGTATGTCCAAATGATTCTTCGTTCTTATACCATTTATGTTGTGTGTCAAATAATGTATTCGGAAACATGTGTGGCCATACTCATTCATCCCGATATCCTTCTTTTTCCATTCCTTCTCACATTATTGAATGTGAAAAATAGGTCGAACTCAGGTTTGAAATTCAGGATGTTCAGGTTTGTCGATAATTGTTTCCCCCCAGGTCTCCTTTTTGGAGGATTTTTTCCCTTTTCTAATCAGATTTCCTCAGCTTGTTTTGTGGAAGTATTTACCCAGACTTTTTTTATTGGTTTGTGAAGTTATTTAGGTTGATATTTGGTTCTTATCACCCCTTATTGTCTTGATTGGAGCTTGAAACTTTTTCCAAAATGTGAAATTTCCCTTTCTAGCTGCTTGTTTTGTCGGGACAATTTGAGTGATTTCTATTTCTCTTTGCCTTTTCTTAGATTCTTCTCTGAATCTTCTTGTACTCCTTGAATGTTTGTCATTTGTTGAATCGTTGATTGAGTTTTTTTTAGAACAAGTTTCTACTTGTTTTCTGTTACAGGGAAATCCCTAGTGGAGTCACCAATTTCTGTTACAACAAAATCCCCCTACGGACAGGTGAATTCCCTCTTGGTACCTAGACCCCTATGACCAAGACAAAAAAGTGATAACTTTGAACACTGAAATCCCTTTAAACCTAGTTAAGTCAATCAAATAGAGAAAACAAATAAGGTGTACCTTTTTACGATGTTTGTCCTTGCCCAGTCCAAGTTCAGCCTTGATCCCCAAGCTCTTCAACAAGTCCTGCAATCCAATAAAAGCAAAGACAAAACAACTTCCTATTCTACCATGATTAATTCAAAACTATGTCTATCTATCAAAGACAAGTTCATGCAGACATACATAATCTTGAAGGAAACAGGCCAAGCACATATATTATTGAGAATAAAATAAGGTGCTTAGAGACCTTTGATGCAGATGCAACAGCCTCACCAAGATCTCTTTATCCAACCCCTTGCTCAAATGATCCACAAACACAATGACTATGCTTCACTGATTATCTCTCTTATGAGATCATAAGTTTGATGCCTTCAATGTCCTCCCCCTTCCTTATGAGATCATAAGTTAGGTATTTCTCAATTTCTCCATGCCCTTAAATGTCTTACCTTCCTTATGAGATCATAAGTTAGGTATCTCTCGATATCTCTATTCCTCTTCACCATGAGAAGGACTCCTTATATAAGCTTGGAGAGGCCTACCACCTTAGATATTCTTGGGATAGGTTGAGGATCTTTCTCCATCATTTGTGGATCCTCCTTAAGATCCATCCTTGACCTCAGATTCGAATCCAACTGATTTCAGAGATAAGGGGGATCTTCCCTTGATTTTCTCAACAACATAACACTCCCCCGGAGTGGTGCACAGAGTGCTACAACACTCCCCCAAAGGAGGGAAAGGAGCGCTAGCGCTCCCTACTAGTGGGTAGGGGAGTGCTGCCCAAAATTTCCTCAAAAAATCCCAATGCTCCCCTAGAAGGGTGCACAAAGTGCTACAACTCTCCCCCAAAGAAGGTCAGGGAGCGCTAGCACTCCCTGTCAGTGGGTGGGGGAGTGTTGCCCTTCAAAATTCATTTTTAAGTGGTTTTCTAAAGGCAAAAGGATTTGTACTCTTCATCAAATGACATGTTCTTCTTTAACCAGTCTCTGAGGGTGTCTTCAAGTGTTCTTTGTGATATCGTTCGAGACACGACATAGGAAATATGATTGTATGATGTCTGTGACACTTGTGGATAAAATGAGACACTTGTGACACTTGTAATGACGACAATAGGTCATCATTGAAGTGAGTAATTTTTATGTGTAACATCTTCAAATTCAAAATATCTTGTTTTGGAATTGTGTGCAAGAGATTAACATTTATTTTGTACACAACTTTTTCTAGTACAATCAGACAGTCATATAGGGAATGATCTCCTACTCCAAAAATGTTAAAGAATTTGAGATCAGGTCCATACTTGATTAGACAATTTGGACTTATATGATCATATTTCCGACAATTGAAGCAATAATAACGTTTTTTGTTTCGTTCTCTACCAAAATTTTCTTGTCCTCTACCTCGAACTTGATAACCACCTCAACCTCATCCTCTATATTGTTTTCCATTTTCTTGTTCAACATGTTGGTTGGACACATGTGTGTGATATAATGAATGCATGTTCATTTTATTCTTTCTATTCAGCCGAAATTCATGAGTGGAATGATTATTTTCTTCTGATATATGGCACCACTTGGGGTGTGCATTCCATAGATTGTGCATGAAGTCTCTTGTTGTGTTATTTTTCAAGGCTTTGCAAATATCATAGTATGTTTGGATATGGATGCATCTAGTTGCTGGGTCCAATGCGTCACTGAACTTGTAGTAATATTTTTTGTGACCCTCACTTGAGAAAATGGTACACCAGAGTTCGTTGTCTGCAATCGACATGTTTATGAGTCATTATTGTAGATCTGTGAGCTTGTATTCCAGTATTTTTTCAACGATTATCAAAGATAGGATGCCTTCATCATCCATTTCAATTCACTGTGCTTTTTTTCAGTATGTATTTGCATGACTGAAGATCATACATTTGAAGGGGAATTCTGATTTTTTGTACTAATCTTGTTGTTGGTGTAATTATATGCATAATATATTACCAAACATAAATTATCGACCGAGATTCATAATCAGCAGAGTTGTTACACTATATGTGCCGACAACAGGTGGTTTAACTATGTCTGATGAGTATAGCCTAAATAGGAAACACTCAAAACCAATACTTTGTTTTCCAATTTTTAATCTATCTTCCTCACACAACTTAAAGATCAGAAAGAAAAACTCATAAACAGAATCCAACAAGCATGTGATCTAAAGGTTCTTGCTCAGGTAATGAATCTGTCCATTTATAGGCTCGTGAAATAAAAAGATGGACTTTAAATCTGTCCCCTATAGCAACTAATTTCAACAGTAAATTGTAATCAATTTTCTGCACACAGTATTTAAAAGGAAATCACTCATAACTTAATCAATTCTGGAAGAAACTATTTGTCCTTGCACAGAAAACAGTAGGTGTATTAAGATTCTCCACTTAATGTTCCATGTAGGGTGAATGATGGGATCTCAATTGTTCATGTACTTGCAAAGAACAACACAATCATAAATTCAAAACAATAACAATTGCTTATTTTAACAACCCCGGACAGTTATCCAACTCTTGTTAACTCAATATCAATCTGTAGAAATGAAAATAGCATTATCTACTATGCTCAATGCAACCATTCATTCATACTAATTCAAAATCAAATAAATATGTATTATACCTAAGAAATTTTATGCACTCAGAATTATTTGTATCACACAACTATTATGTTTTCACACTCACACAATTAACTTACAACACACAAAGACATGTATAGGTAGGCTTACCTTGGTTGGGGCAGTGGGAACTTACCGAACCAACAAGGTGCCTATAAATAAATTGTAGACTAAAATAGTTTACTCATACTCGTGAATTGCATAAAATAGCATTTGCATTCCTTCAAATGATCGAGTGAATCAAAAGTTCAACATTTCATTTCTCAGCATAACAATGTATATCATTCTCTCAAGATCCAATATTACAACATAATAATTCCTCTCCATGGATTTAGACCTATGAGGTCTTATTTATACATAAAATCCATGGAGGAATGGATGAAACTGAATCCCCAAACTAAGAAAACAATTTTTACAATTTTAGTATAAATCCATAAAATTTGGGGTTTTCATCAATTTGGGCAGATTCGAGTTAGAGAAGCACCCATATCTTCTAAAAAAAAATTAATTTTGGAAAATTTTAGGCAAATTACTCAATTTTCCACATTTTAGACAAAACCCATTTCGTATAATTTCTAGATCTGATTCAATTTGCATGGAAATCGAGGCACAAGTTGGTAGTTTGAGATTTTTGTTATTTTTTGCAGAATCATTCCCCCTGAGCTAGAGGTAAACACATGTGATATGGGTGAATTATTCCTTGGGTGCCCGCATGTAAATGCCGCTTTGGACAAAACCCATGTCCCTTATTTTCTTCCAGAAGAATTCCAAAATTTCAAATTATGTCTAGTATCGGACTAGCACAGTTGGTACCGGAATCCTGTAGGCAGGGGTTTAGTACCAAATGAACACAGTCACAACTATGGGTACCGGACCAATGCAAAGGTAGTACCATAATAGGTGTGAGGCTGGTACCGTATGAGGCACTGAGTGAGTAGTATCGGATGAGGAGTTGTGTTGGTACCAGAATAGGCTTTGTGCTGGTACCAGACGAACCATTGTATAGTATCAGATTAGGAGGAATATCGATACCAGATCAGGAAGGGTACTGGATCTAGTGGAGTATCGGATCAGTCAAGTATCGGATCCTGCAAAGTACCAGATCAAGCGATTGTTGCAGTACCAGATCCAATGGAGTACTGGATCAGTTGAGTACCAGATCAAGCGATTGTTGCAGTACTAAATGGGGATTCTTAAGAGTCAAAGTAGTTAGGAGCATAAATAATCAACCATTTAATCCAATTTAATCAAGAAAATCAAACAAATCATGCTTTAACATAGGTTACCTCTCTATGCACATGAACAAGGTCACAAAGTAGGTCTGTGGAGGAAATAGACAACATATGCACATGTGAGAGGTAAAATTGACTCAAATAGAGGATAATATAGGGTAATAGAGGTGTCAAAATGGAGGTTCAACACTTGCTACATACCATTGTACCGATAGATTTTTCGTTGATTGCATAAGCGATTTGACTTAATAAATATTTAAACCTTGTATCGTATTCTTGAACTGTTTCTCTCGGATTTTTCTTGATTTATTTTATTTTTTGTGCTACCAAGTGACTATTGACTTGAGTTTTGAAGGGCGGCACTGAACTGTTTGTATAATTCATAAAACATGTAAGAGATATGGCTCGAGGGGTAGCAATGAATTATGACATTTGTTTGTCCTCATCAGTTATGTCAGTTGTGTCTAAAAATTTCTCACAGATGAAGCAATGCCACTTAGGGTCTTCGTCACCTTCGTAAATCAATATATGATTTAGACCCATATTTTCTTTCTGGTATTTCTTTGAAAATGGAACTATTGTAAGAGTTTGTGTCGAGTTCAAATGAGAGGTTGGATTACTTTCTTGAGTTGTGTTCTGGGTTGGATTACATTCTTTGCTTGGGATTTGAGAGTTTGTCTGACAAGATTTATCTAAATATTCGATGACTATTCATCTACAGGGTTGTGACAGTTTTTTTCACTATTTGTTGAATTGGAATATTCTAAAAGTATATTTGGTAGGGGGTGACGTCCTTAATATCTCTTACATGAAGAATTTTATCTTCTGGTTGATTTTCACTATTTTCTTGTGCTTTAATTAACATTCTATCTCTTATTTGACCAATGTTATCCGTTCGACACCACACCCAATGTGACTATTTATCTACGTGAAGTCTTTGTTAGAGTAAGTCTGCAATATGCGGGCTATGACTTTTGATAGGAGAAATTCAAATTGCGAGTCCTGAATCATCGATCTTCATCATTGACTTGGTCATTAACTTATTGGGCGCCATCAACTGCCACACTCATTTGCAGGCTTCCACTCCTCCCAGGATTCGTCGAGGCGCTCTCAAGAGATGCTCTAGCAATCTGCCGCACCTGAGTAGGTTTTCTATGAGATGTTTAGATATCCCTTTCATTTTGCAACTCTTCCCATTCCTTTTACCTTTTATCCCTCCCTATTTTTTGAATATCTATTGATGGTTTATGTATTTGCGTTCGATGTGCAAATTTCTCATTTGAATTAGTTATCTTTCTCTCGAATTATGGCATTTTCTACTTGGGAGTGGTTCGAATTCAATTCAAATTTTTTATTTAACTTTGAATTCGACTTATCTCATCCCACAGATCATCCAGCCCCCCGAAACTGACCAAACTTACTCGCAGTCAACGATTTCCATTGTCGTTTTTTGTATGCTCATTTATTTGAAGAATACTCTCAAGCTAATCTGGTATCTTTGGAATTAGATTCCAAGAACGCTTCCCACTATTCTTGTCTCTTCTTCCTGTTGGAGTTTGGAGGAGTATCTTTCACAATCCTCTCAACCCACGTGTTTAAGTTTGTTCTTCCTCCATTTACAATCCTGTGCATCAACTGCTCATTGAAAGTGGGTCTACGCATTAGGATGATTGAGATATGTGAATAATGCTTCTGGAATGGCTTCCAGAAATCGTTTGTGATTTTGTGAGAATAATTAAGAACATGCTTAAGAAAGCATTAGTCAGTTTCTTCTTGCATAATTCTTGATGTAGTTAATAATTTTACACTCCCACCATTCGCGTATGTCTTCCAAAGTTAGCATATATGTGCATTTTTTTTGTGCATGACTGAGTTCAGAACTATCGACAAGGGAACCAATGTTTTAGTCTAAGGGAAAGTACAAAAATGTTGTGAGCATATCCTTACACAGAGAATTACACACTAAAATGTTATATATAAGAACACATAAACATATACAAGAACATACACAAGTGGGGGAGAACCATCGATAGATTTTATTATACATATTTACAAAACAACCTATGTATTTCCATTACATGATAGTGTATATATATGATAGTGTTATGTATTTCCAAAACAACCTTGCTTTCTCGGACTTCACTCTGTCTTTTCTTCTCTTTTTCTCACTTTGACCCAGTAACAGTTACTGTGTCTTATGCGAAGTTCTCGTTTTTCATTTTCTTCCTTGATCTTTGCTTGCTTCCATAACCAAGGGCCAACAAAGATTTCCTAAGCTAAAGAATGAAATTCAGCTAATCTAAGATGCATGCATCTAGACTAAATTAAGACAACTAGAAAGTAAACATAGAACCATCCATGCTCATATCAAGGGACAGAGAAATAGTTCACACAAAGAAAATACAGAAACATGAATAAACAACTGCAAATATAGAATAATCTATCATTTCAACAACCATTTATGGTTCTATGCCCACGAATTTAAACAAACATTCTCCCAAGAACAAAAATAAGAATGTAGCCATCATAAATAATAGTCTGCAGCATGAGGTACATCCTTACACAACCTGAGTGTTAAGAGAAACGCAAAGGAATAGTCCACAATATGTCTGACATAAGAATCAAATCTCTCGATAAAATAGCTTGGCCAAACAAGATTCTCCTCATTAAAAGTTTCAGTAATAGTACATGAAATCTCCTTGAGCCAAAATCCTTTTTTCTTGGATATAATCCTCGTATTTATTAGAATTCAACATGACTTTTGGCCTTCCCCCTTCCCCCATGACCTTTCATTTACAAACTTTTGTCCGTATACCCTTTGTAATGATGAGAGAGCAAGGACAACATAAATATTTATGATTTAATACATAATATGTTGTTAGAATTCAAATTTTTCTTTTAGTGCTGGTGGGCCCTCATAGATTTTGGCCATAGAGAACACTACACACCATGAAGAATGATCTAGACATGGGAACATATTTGTTATCCAATTTTAACAGTGGATCATAATGGGGTTTAGACCTCCTCTTCAACCATTTGAATTTAATTCCATTTCGCTGCTCCTCTACTACTATGATAACTCTTGTTGTTATTGTTGTTTCATCATCTTTGATGGCAGATCATGTTTGTGAAAGTAATGTTGTATATTGGTATATCATCTTGATTTGTGTCACTTGTGCCTTCATGAATTGCTTCTCTCACACGCTACCTATCCAGGTTGCTAAGTGCAACTTTCCTTTGGCATTGGTACTTGGCACCATTTGACATGTGATAGATCAATGATCTCATAGTAACCTCGAAATAAAATATTAAAACCAAGAATTTGAACCCATAGAAATGAAACACCAAGTAATTGAGATTTCGTATAAACTTATCTGAATTCGATTCATGGTTCCTTTATCCACGATTGAGGTGTTGTGTTCTCTTGGGGATGCTGATAAGGTGTTAGATATTAATCCTAAAAATACAAACAATTGGTGAGGAATTTCTCAAACTACACAACTAGGAAGCTATAGATATCAGAAATACCTTTCCAACGGTATATAGAATGTGCGAAACAGACACCCGAGTGAAACGTTATGGATAAACTATGGAAGGAATTATGGTAGGGTCATGTTGTTGTTTCAGATAAGTTTGTGGTAACTCCTTCTCTGTGTACCGGAGCAGTTCATGGGAACTCCTCTGGGTATGGTTTTTTTGAAAACATGTGTACATATCTCACTTCTTCCTCAGTCCTTAGAGACTCTAAAAACTAGTCTATTTTCTATGTTTTCCCTAGTTGCATGCCTATATCTTTGGAAGGAACAACAATAGGTGCAGATGCCCGACCTTTTGCTTTGCTAGAAAATGTATCTGGATTCAAACTTGGGCCAAAAATAAGGTTTCTCCCAAATACACCTCCACTCGAAATAATCATATCATTGAACCCAATATCAATTCTGGTTGAGTACCCTATCGATGGTAATGACATCAAGTCTCCCCTTTTAGACTTATTCTCTTCAATCTTGATATTATCAACTTTACTCACTTTCCGTTTCATAACATTTTATGTCTCATCTATCTTGCTTTGCATTAATATTTTGTGAATTCTCTCTTCGTGAATATTTATCTTACATTATTGCTTAGTTTTTATAGTAGTCACATTCTCATTATGCCCAAGTGTGATAACTTCATCAAATGAAAATATTATCTCAAATTCCATTTTACAGATTCTTTCTTCATCATATTCTGGGGAGTATTTAGATATTAGTTTTGAGAATAGACACAGAGTGTGAGGATCTTGGAGGATACCATTTTTTTGTTAGTGACAAGCAGTAGATACAAAGGTTCCATTGATATTCGTAGTGGACACTCTCAGTCTTGACATAACATAAGTATGTCGCTCCCCATTTCCAACCAACCTAGGAAAAACAGTTAGCAATCCTACAATATTGATTCTAGTCGTATATACAAAATACCATGAACAAAGAATTTACATGTCTTAGTGGTAACGGAGGCTACCAAGATCACCTTTACACCACCTTTGCTAGTTAATTGGTGACCTTCCTTTCCAAATATTCAAGTTTTCCCAGTTTTAACCACCTTACCTTCCACTAAGGTAGAACGATTTACATAGTCATCAAGATTTTCAAGATTGCAACAACACATAATGACACTTTTGCTAAGCATTCGAGGGGAAACCCATGTACGTGCTTCAAATAGTTCATCCTAAATGTATTCCAACAAATCTTGTGTCATTTTAAAATGATGAAGTGTTGAACTTGAAATCCCCTGAGCTCGAAGTGCTAAGTGTTGTCCTTCATGCCTTTGATCATATTTCAAGAATAGATGACGACTAATGACAAATTTCAACTCAACATATCAAATTTTTCATGTCTGTGCAACTAAAATCGCTTGTTTATTAGAACTAAAGATTTGTGAATTCCACTTGCCAAAGTAATAGCTTCTTCTTTGTGAACAATGCGCGATTAAAGGGCCCTCTTAGACACTTTAAAAATATCTCTAGGATTGTTGTCTTCTGAGATAAAAAGGTATTTGAACAACATCGCCCCTGAGGCACAACTACAAATGCATTTCCAACCAATATTAATCTCGCGTGGACCAGATCCAAATTTATATCTTTCTATTGAAGAGTGTTTCCTGAGAATATTTTATCTCCTTCAGCTGAGTGGAGTTAAATTTCATGTCACCATAATGCAAAATTTTTGTATTAACAACTATTCCTCCATGTCATCGTGTGTATGGCTAAAGATGACTTCATTGGTATGTATTCCCCTTTTTTTTTTAGATCTTCTAAATGTTGTCGAAAGGGAACATTTGGGAGGTTTCTTCTTCAAAGCTAATACACAAAGCTAGTGGCCACATGCCCTTAAAAATGAACATGAGTAGAAATACTTACAGGTTCTGATCACCACAAATGTTAAAACAAGACCAAGAGAAGATATCCCTATGCCATTTACATCACATATGAAAGGACCAAGTATATCTTTCGTTGGAATCAATGGAATGAATAAGGAAATAAGCACTATGCCTAAACATCCCAACATCAATTTTTTATGCCAAAGTCTAGAAGAAATCAAGGATACCCTTCAACTTCATAGGAATTGGCTAGGAGCTAGAAAAGCTACAGATGACACATTAACCCCTAATTACATGGAAAC
The DNA here is from genome assembly GCA_009831015.1 of Picea engelmannii. Lineage (NCBI taxonomy): Eukaryota > Viridiplantae > Streptophyta > Pinopsida > Pinales > Pinaceae > Picea > Picea engelmannii. The sequence goes on along the minus strand of ML786894.1, from coordinate 87,965 downwards.
ACGGTTGGTGGTTGGTTTCACAGGGTTAGCTTGGGACTAGTGGAAGTTTCTTCCATAAGAATTCAAAGATGAACCATTGAATTCTCCTACAGTAGATAATGATGTTTTGAAATCACTAAGTGATCAATTTTATGTATTTGAAGTCATAGTTGATGTAGATCACTTAGGATTTTTATATATCAGTCAGCGACTAGGAAACTTAGCGTTGCACAAGGAGTACTACTGTTATATGTAGAAGTGATTTAATATAGTAAGATGAATGACCTTGCATATGTAAAATATTACATCAAAATATTCCCAAGAGATCTACATGATGTAGTAGAGCAATATTCCAAGGAAAAAAACACCAATTTGAAAAGAATGTCCTTGGTTATGGTTGACCAACACATAAACACACTAATCCAAGAACATTGTTTGAAAAAAAAATTCATCATAGTGTTGGTTTTATATCTTTCTTTTCTACTTCTTGGGTTGACCGAGGTTCAGATCTGAATAGGTTTCCAAAAAAACCCTCTAAAACTATCGGCCCTCCTGGTAAACCACAAGGCAACACAACACACAGAGTGCACTACGTAGTCTCACCTAAGATAACTTTATGGGTGACTCCAATGCTCAAGTGCTTGCATTTTAGGAATGAGTGGGGATCTGGGAGTCTATTTTTCCTTCTTCATGCATTCATCATGTTATTCACTCAAATATTCCTAGGATTCATTCATCTTTTAGGTACATGCATGCATTCTAATTTATCTAGCTTAACCATTCATTCATAACTAATCATTGACAGAAAATAACCATGCAAGAAACATTATAGATCACACATGTTTTACCATGGTTCACCCCCTCCTGGGCTATGTCCACAAAGATTTGTCTTCTCTGATCTTTTATTAGGTTTGTTTCAAAATAAGGTATTGCGTGCATTACATCTCCAATCATACAATCATGAAGAGGTCCAAGAACCTCTGTGAGGCAGACTAGATCACTCCAAGCTCCTCAATCTGTGATATAACCCTAAAAAATCTAGTAGACTTGACTCTTCTATCACCTTATTACAATAGCCATTGAACTAACCTCTTTCTCCAAAAATCAATCAACTGACCCCTTAACCTAGACCTCCTAGGTTCTTATTTATACTAGCTTTCATGCTTATAGTCATTATAATATTGATAAAAAAACCCTAACCCTAACATGGTTAGGTTTGTATTCCTTCTCTCCTTGCATGTTGTTTTTTCTCATGCATGTTGGTTCTCCTCATGCGTGTTGCTTTTCCTGCTAGTTGTTCTTCTCCAAAATTAGGCATTCGCTCAAAATAGTATTTCTTCTCAAAATAAGCCTGCGCCCAACAGGCCCCCAACACCGACATGTGTCTTGTCCCGAGCCACTCAGGTGGTGCACGCTCCATGAACTACCCTGTCTAGACTAAGGAAATTTTATGCGAGTTCCTTTCTTTTTTCTCTCATCTACGCATCTTTGCTTGTTAGCGCCTCTACTGTATGTGCTATTATTTCCTCCTACATTAATTTTGCGCTCTCTGCTTGTGCATGTGCTATGCTTGTCCTATATTCCTCCAATTGCAATGTTTTTCTTTTTGTCAACCATATGCTACATGCAAACACTTTTTTTTTTGTCACTCTAATTCCATTATTTTTGTGCACGATGTTTCCCAATATTTTGTATTTTCTTTCATTTCTATTTTTGTATTTCTTTTTCCCCCTTATTCTCCTTTTTATTTATTTTTTCTCATTTTTTTTCCCTAATCTCTACTATAGTACATTATATACATGTCTTTCTCACTGCATTGTAACTTATAAGGTTTAGGAGGTCGACTGTCCTTGTACAGTTTCATTTGACTATTGTTGATCATTCCTTTCAGTTCTTTTCATGCCAAATCCTTTAGTTGCATAGATCCCCCATCTGTGACAGTATTTACTTCGTATGGTCCAAGCCAATGCATTATAAATTTACCAGGATGTTGAAAAAATTTAATGTCATAGAGTAGGACTAGGTCTCCCTCCTTGAAACTCTTCTTCTTAATATTGATGTCATGCCAGGATTTATCTCTCGCTTTCTGCACTTCCTGGTGAAATCATGTCCTCTTCCATCTCCATTAGTTGGCTTGACCTCTCATTTACTGCGCCTCTTTTTGTCATATTGGTAATTGTTGCTACATGCAAACTGGGTACCAAAAATTCTAAAGGTACTATTGCTTCCTGCCCATACACCATCATGAATGGTGTTTGTCCTGTCAGCTTCTTACATGTGGTCCTGTATGCCCATAGTACTAATGGAACTTCCAAGTCCCAATCATCCCTGTTGACATTGTAGCTATTTTTTAGAGCATTTTCCAAGATATTATTGAAAGCTTATACTATTCCCTTTGCCCGAGGATGGTATGGTGTAATCCTCTGGTGATAGACTTCAAACTCCTCAGTCATTGCCATGATGGTACTATTGATAAAGTGAGTTCCTTGGTCACTCATCAAAATCCTTGGACATCCAAATCTGGTGATCATTTTCTCAAACAAGAAGTGTGTTGCAGTCTTTTACTGGTGTTGCTTCTTCCCATCTTGTTAAGTATTATGTCGCAGTAATGATATATCTAGATCTTGATATTTTTGTTGGTGGATTGATTGGTCCCACAAATTCTATTGCCCATTTATCAAATCCCTGCAAGGTTACTTGTGGTCTTAGGGGAATCTCATCCCTTTTGTTGGGTTTTCCAATCCTCTGACAGATATCACATTTTTGGAAATATTCTTTTGCATCTCTATGGATTGTTGGCCACCATAATCATGTGTGCAATACCTTCTACGTGACAGTTTTTCCTGCATGGTGTCCTCCATCTATACCTTCATGAGCTTCTTCCAAAATTCTGGTTTTTTCATGTTCAAATACACATATTCTCAAAATACTATCTGTGTGTTGAACACACCGTGCTACTGAGAGGGGGGGGGGGTGAATCAGTAGCATAGACAATTAATCCTTTTTAACTTTATCAATATTATATCACCAATATCCAGATATCCATTCATTGACAATCATGTACTCTATATTCAGTTAGATTCAGATATTAAGATATACTGACAGAGAAGTTATGTGGATTAAAGGATGCTGATTATGATCTTTAAGTATTTCTCCTCTTTTAACTTTTCTTGTTAATTACTAGAGGGTAGTCAACATGTTGCAGATAAAGTAACCACAGATATTCAACATCAAGCATGCACATAATAAACACAGGGACACATATTGCACGAGGAAACCCATAAAGGGAAAAACCTCTTCTTCTTAGGATGTCAAGCAAGCTCCAACTACTTTACATCTCATCAGCTTTAAGCACCAACTCAAAGGAGGCTACAACCTCTGAATACAAGCACTAACTTGTTGAGAGCACCAACTCTCACAGAATCCCAGCACCCACTGGGTGGAAGCACCAACTTCCAATCTATCTCAGCACCAACTGAGTGAAGGCACCAACCTTCAAATTCTACAAGCACCCACTTGCTAAGAGCACCAACTCTCACAGAATCCCAGCACCCATTGGGTGGAAGCACCAACTTCCAATCTGTCTCAGCACCAACTGAGTGAAGGCACCAACCTTCAAATTCTACAAGCACCCACTTGCAGACAGAGACATCAGTCTCCCCTAGCACCACCTTGCCACCCTAGTTTCTCTGGCTGCAACCAGATGGAAGCTACAACTTCCTGTGTTCAAGCACCTACTTGAACTTCTGAGGACAACAGTCCTCCTGAGCACCACCCTACCTCCCTAATTGCTCAAATAAAAATATTTCTCAAATCCATTTGCTTATTCTGATATAGATTGCTTACCATTTCTGCTATGCTGCTCTGCCTTAATCATCTCTGATCTTCTTAACTGCTCAGCCACAAATTCTGTTTTACTGCCTTTGATCTGCTGCTCTTCTTCACCTTCTTCTGCTGCGCCTTCTCATCTTTTCTCTGCTTCCCAGGTTCTCCTCTGCCACTGTCGTGCTTGCAGAGCTCTTTCTCTCTCTCTTCAACAACACTAAATTCAGTCTCTCTCATTTTCTTTTATATCCGCCTCCCCGACGGTTCACTTCGCCTTCCCTCTGCCGAAACAAGAACACCTGTCCTGGCAACTGAAACGCTAACCGATTTGTCATCATTAGTCCATTTCTCTTGAAGGATTCATAACTGAAGCGTTTAAACTTTTAGGAAGAACAACAACCCTCCGATCAATACTTGATCCAGCGGTTCAGATCCCATCGGGATTTTACTCATCGCGATTTCGGCACTTTCGATGACATAATGTTTATGTCCACGGGAGTCGCGATTTCTCGATTTGTGATGTGCTTCAGCCCTCCTGGCTGAGCCCTGGTCCATGTGACCGTTACCCATGACTACAACCTAACCCTGTCGGGGCTACGGGGTTTGTGATGCATCAATGCATTCACCCGCGTGATTCCCGATCATCCTAATCCCGACGCTCCTTTCATATGCTGACAGCTGGTCTCCACTACGCCTCTGTCCTCCTTCACTGTTGTGCTGACAGTTGTGCCCCACTCATCGGGATTTCGCGGATCGCGATTTCGAAATGCACAAAACCTTTGTGCCCGGGATCTCCGATATCCCGATTTCCGATTAGCCGATGAACGACCTCCTGTCGGGCCTTTCGTCGATGGCACCAATCTCCTGCCACGCGTCCTCTCAGATGGACGGTCCTGATTGTGTCGGGATTTTGGGACTTCCGATGTCCTATTTCTTTCATACTCCTTCCACCCGATCCCCAAAATTCCGTATAGAGCTGTGATCAACGGTCCTGGTGTGATCTTGCATTAACGGTTTCGATTGAATCGCAATACCGCGTTTCACGATTTCGGGATTTCTGATGCACTTGTTCACAGGAATCGCGAAACCCCGATTCCCGATTCTCCAATACAGTCTGTGATCAATGGTCCAGAACATTTCTTATCCGACGGCTGTGATTACATCGCGAAATCGCATATCGCGATTTCGGAGTTCTTGATGTCAAGAGATTTGGCATTACAAAGTCCCGATCCCCGATACTCTGCTGACGTCACACGTGGTTTAACACATGTTAAATACTGCCACGTGTCACTCTGATTCGTGACTTACCTGTGCCTGAACTGTTGAATATTCGTGCCACCTGTCATTACCTGGTTGTGCCACATGTCCCTAGCTCACGTGGACTGCTCTTGTGAATAAGATCGACGGTCTAAATCTCATGTTGATCTGACGGTGCAGATTCAGTCGGGATTTCGCATATCGCGAAATCGGGATTTTCGTTGCATTGTTTTCTTTGCATATTGAAACCCCGATCCCCGAAACTCCGATGAAGCCTCTTGTCTACAAGTGGATGGTCCCGATCTCTGCTTGATTTAACGACTGTGATCACATTGCGAAATCGCATATCGCGATTTCGGAGTTTTCGATGTCAAGTGGATTGGACATTATAAACTCCCGATCCTCGAATCTCCGATGACTTATCTCCCTCGCAGCGTCTACAAATCTGATGGCTGTCGGGTGTCTGCTTCCAATCTGACGGCTCAGATTCTCTCTCCTATATCCCGATGACTTGTCTAGGATTTCTCCTCTGCATAGTAGAAATTTAACTCCTGCGCTGTTTCTGCAGATTTGACGGCTGTCGACCTTTCTATAAATTTGAATGGGATCCAACAGGTCTTTTGCTCGATTGACCTTCTTAGACTGTGACTTATTTATTTCGCTCGACCTCGACCATGTTCCTATTGGGTCGACTACCCTTCATCACTTCGCTTGGATATTGCTCTGTCATCATCTATCTTTTTCTTCCATAAACGATTGCCATCAATGACAACCTTGACATTCTGCATCCTCTCTGCTATTGCCATATTTCCAACACTGTTCCCATCTTATATAAGTGTCCTGCAATAAGTTGATAATCTACAACTCTGACTACCAGATTTTTCTAGTTATGTGTAGTGCTAAACTCTTGTGGTGAAACCCTGCACTTAAGTATTCAATAATATCAACGAAGTATTCATCATCTATCTGTACTAAAAACAACTAAACATCAGGAAAGTTGTCTTCCGAGTTGGTAGGTTCTTTTCCATTAGTTACCCTTGACAGGTGATCAGGTCCTGCATTTAATTTCCCTGGTTTGACTATCACTTCAAAATCAAATTCTTGAAATAACAATAGCCATCTATATATCCTCCCCCCAACACTGGCTTGTTGACTAGATATTTGAGGGTAGAATGATCTGTGAACATCTTAAAGTGTTTACCCAGTAGATAGTTCATGAACTTCTGAAATGCATATACCATGGCTATTCCCTCTCTTTCTATCGTGTTGTAATTTTGCTCTGATTCTGACAATTTTTTTCTTGCAAAGGATATAGGATGGTCTAAGTCCCCTTCTTCTGGTTGTGCCAGAATTGCTCCAAGTGCCATAGTTGATGCATCTACATGCACATGAAATTCCTTTTCCCAATCTGGGAATACTACGATAGGTGTTGTGACCATCTTTGCTTTTAAGGTGTCCAATCCTTGTTGACAATCCTCATTCCATTGAAATATGATATCCTTCTTTAACAATTTTTCCATTGGTGTAGTAATCTGCGTATACCCCTTTATAATTTTTCTGTAATAGCCTGTATGTCCCAGTGTTTCTCTCAACTGGCACACTGACTTTGGTGGTGGTAAGTTTACAATGACTGTAATCTTGGAAAGATCTACTAGTAAGCCTTGTTTACACACTGTATGTGCCAAAAACATTCCAAAAGGTGTCCCAAAAATGCATTTCTTGATATTTAATGATATCTGACACCTCCTACATATTTCCAACATCAGACTTAACACTTTTACATGGTCCTTTAACAGACTATATACAGTCCATTCATCCAGATATACTTTTAAAAGATGATGTATGAATTCCTTAAAAGCAACTATGACTACTCTTGAAAATATGGCTGGTGCATTCTTCAGCCCAAAAAGCATGACTGTATATTTATAGGATCCCCATTCTGTAGAAAAATTAGTCTTATACATGTCTTCTAGAGCTATTTTGATATGATGGTAACCTGGGAATCCATTTGTAAATGAATATGCTTTTTGACCTCCCATATTTTCTAAAACTTCATCTGTAAAAGAGGTAGGAAAAGGGTCATGTAAGCAAGAATCATTAAGTTTCCTCAGATCTACACAAATCTGTATCCCCCCTTGTTTATTTTTTTGGACTACCATAGGACTTATCCATTCAAATTCCTCTACTGGTTCTATGATACCATCTTCCAACATTCTTTCAATTTTTTCCTTCACTTTCTGCTTATATGTTGGATTCAGTCTGTAAGGTCTCTTCCTAACAGGTCTTGCCTCAAGTTTGAGAGATATTTTCATCTCTCCTAGCTCTCCTGATATACCTTTCATCTCTATAAAGGTTGTTGGGAACAGGTCACTGTATTCGCGCAATAACTCTGTTATTCTTTCTACTATTTGTTCATCCCAATAGTCTCCAATACTTGTCATTTTAGGATTGTCATTCGTCCCAATGTTGACTTTATTAACTTTGATTGGTGTAGAAAATACTTCTCACTCCAGAGATGGACCTTCCACCTCTCTTTATCCTTCAATTTTTGTAATTTGAATGTTGTGCGGATCATCCTCATCTGAAGCTTCGTCTTCAACATGATAGCATGAAAGTAGTTATTTTACTGTCTGTCTATTTTGTTGTTGATATTCTGTCATGAGTTCAACCTCTGGTTCATCAATAAATATCACTGCTCTTATCTACTTCAATGTTAAATCAATTTTGGGGTTCTCATGTTCAAATGAGAAGGTTACTACAAAGTTTTGTGGTAATGTTGTCCATCCTGTAGTACCTCTACGCATCTCCTGGTCTACATATTAGTTCTTTGGGATTCCTTCCAATGTATGGATGAAGTGATGAGGCCATTCTTCTAGTGGTGTTATCCTCCATTGTATTATGCACTTCTCCAAGTGTTTTGTTGGTGTTCCTTGTCCATCATACCTCTACATTTTATTGCTCCCCTGTTTTATGCCAAATCTAATGCAAAATAGTTATTTACACTGGTATCGGTCCTGAATTGTTTCTTTGTATGCACTCCACCATATTGTAGGTGTGGCCTTGAGTACAATATCTAGGGACAAGAGCCTCTGATTTTCTAAGAATTCCTCTTCATATTTTATCAGAAATTCCTCTAAGTCATTTTCCCCATGAAAAATTGGAAGTTTTTGTACCTCTGTACCAACCCATCTTACTGCGCAATCTATTTTCGCGCACCTTCTTGTGGAAACTTCATGTAATCATTGTTTCCAATTCTCCAAACCTATATCTGAGTTAGAAGCACATGATGTGATGCTTCTTCAACTGAGTACCCCATCTTCATTTGGGTTGACATAGTCTTCTTCTCACGCGGTGGTTCTATACAATTGGTTTATTTCCTCCAAATCTAAGCAAGTGGGTTCTACAAACTTTTCTCCTTCTGAAGGATCTAATGGCGCAATGACTCTATATTCACCTGATTCAAATGTCATTTTTCTTGTCTTCAAGTTGATTATGGCCTGGTTATCAAATGTCCAATCTAGTCCAAGCAATGTTGGATACAGTATTGTGCCATCTACTATATATATTACTTCAAAGTATTCCATAGTGTGCACTCCATCCAAATCTATTGTCACACATTTAAGCCTTCCAATTGGTAAAACTCTATGTTGATTTGCTAATTTCAATTGGAATAGCCTAATCTGGGTTCTCCCATACATTGCTATGTCTTCTTAGGTAAAACATTTACCTCAGAACCTAAGTCCAGTATAATATCACCCATATTGAAATCCCCAATGTTAGCATTTAGTCTGAATTCCTTGCTTGTCATTCTTCTTGTATGGAGATGATTGACGGTTTTCTGCTCTAATTTCCCTTCTAGCTCTGTGTTACATCTTTCTAGTATATTTTGTAATATTTTAAAAGATGATGGATCCTTTAATAACTTAACACGGGATTGCAGATTTATTTTTATGTTACTTACTAGCTCTAAAGGTTGTGCTTCACTAGTGTGGTCCATTGAGGAGGGAATTTTGTACATTGGTATGTCCTGAGTATGTTGTGTGGTTGATGTAGACGTAACATTTTTGTTGAGAAACTCTTGCCTTGCCTCCTTGAATGTTTCATTTTCTTTTTGTACATCAAACCGCTTCTGTGGGTCAGTATTCTTCTTCACCCATTGATGTTGCACTGGATCTTCTCTTATTGCGTCGACTCTTGTCTTAGCTCCTCATGTGACTATGTTGATGTTTCTCCCATCATCCCTTGCTTCTGCAAAAATCCACTGTACATTCTCGTTGTTATGGCTCCTCTTTTCTTGGATCATCCCCAATAGTGTTGTACAGTCTTATGTATCATGGTCTATTGCAGGACAGTACATACATGTCCCTCGTGGAAGTGGACACTCCCTTGCACAATGTCTTGGTTGTTGGCAATTGTGACACACTACTGGGCCTCAGCCTCTTCCAAATCCTCCTCAACCTTATCGTCCACCTTGATCTCCTCGCGGTGCATTGTACTGAGGTACCTGATTATATTGTGCAGGGTTATATTGTGTCTATGCATAATTATATTGTAGTTGCGCATTATTATACTGTTGATGCACATTGTTATATGGTGGTGGTACTTGGTTGAACTGAGGTGCATCTTCCCCTTTCATAATTTCTTCTTGCACCCTATAATTATTTGACGTTCTTTCTCTCATCAGCTCCATCGTCCTACAATCTTTATCATCATGACCTATTGACTTGCATAAATTGCACTATGAAATTTTGGGTATTGTTTGGTACTTCTACATCATTGGACAATGGTATGGATCGTGCCCATGCGTTTTACAGATCTTGCACCATGGTCCTCTTGTTGGCAAGGGTTTTGGTACTTTTGTTTCCATGTATTGCACAAATGTTGGACATTCATTCTTATGGTGTCCTTTTGTCCTGCATGTGGTACACCCAACAACTTCTCTTTTCTCTTTTCCCTTATTCTGGTTAAGTTGAAATGTTAGGTTTTTCAGACCCTCCTTCAAATCCTCTATTGTTGGATATGTCTTATGATATTGTTTCTCTTCCAGTTGTAAGGTTGCATGCAGAGCCTCTGCCTGAGTTTGGAACTTTTGTTGTCTTAATGGGTATTTCAAATGCGGTAATAGTGAGTTCACAAATATATGTCTATGCTTCATATCAGTAATTGCATACTTCAACTTACCTTTTAATCATTTAAACCTCTGATCAATCTCCCAAACAAATTCACCTGGATTTTCCCTGATTTCAATCATTTGATTCATATATTGATCCTATGAGATAGGCTTCTGAAATTGATTTATCAATAGTTTCTTCACGTCTGCAATGGTCCTTGTCACTCCTGGTGGATTGTTTTCATCTAGGCCCATGTACCAATCTAGTGTGCAGTCTCTTAACGTGATCGCTAATTGCGCAAGTTTTGTATCCTCATCTGTGATCTTCTTTGCTTCCCAGATCTTATCACAGATGAATAAGTGCTTTTCAAGGTCCTCTGATGCCTCTCCCTGAAATTCAGGTAACTTGATCATGGGATCATGTCCTACCATTTTGAACTGTGTTGAGCTACTACCTCCACGCAGTTTTTATATTTGACTATTACTTCCTAAATTGGCTCCCCCAGTTGATTCTCCTTGACTGAATCATTGTCTTGTCGTTCCTTTTCCACTAAATTCAGTTGTCTAGATGTTGGTGTTCTTTCTGGTGTACTAGTAGCACATGTGGTTATGGGTTCCACACTGACGGTGACCTGGATTAGAGTTTTTCCTTTTGTTCCTACCCTTGGACCTCTTGCTTTCCTTTCATATATTGCGCGCATGATTTCCTCAATCTTCTCCACAGCCCAAAGATCCTCTACCTCTTCCTCATCGCTTGCCAAGCCCTCTCTATCAGCTGTGGCTCTCTTCTTATTATTCATCTTATATTGGTAGGGTGCTCCACTGCACGTCTTTCCAGTTGTTGCCATTATCAGCTTTATCTGGTCTTTCTCCATTATGATTGGGTCCATGGCCTCCTTCTTCTTTCCCTTATCCATCTCTTCCTCCATTTCTCCACCTCTTGTCAGTGCTTCCCCCCTTCCCCAATGCACACAGGGAAGTTTAGTTGTTTGATTGCATGGTCATCACACCATTGTTATACAGTAAAATCTTGATTGAAGTATACAACGATCTGATATACTTACCTCTAGGTCCTTTTAGAAAATCCCTCTCTGCTACATTATAAGACTTTGTGATATCTACTGCAAATTCGGTGATAAACCCTACAACAATACCGTCTAACCAGAAATCTATTGCGCGCGTAAATTTGTTGTTAGCTTGTTGTAACTACGCGATCTCCACAAGATTCCACTCCAGTTGTCTGATACGATTTGTTGGGTGGTTTTCATTTAACCTCAATAGCCACTCCTGCAACAAATGCGAGAAATCATAGAAAAATACCTCATGTAAGTCATTAAACACATATTTGTCAAGATATTTACGCAGTGTGAACTTAGGGTTTTTGTTATCCTTCTACACAAACTCAAGTTCCTTTATTTTCAACCATCTTTCAATCTCCTACTTTGTTGGATTCCATGGCCTGAACATTCCTTTTTATACCTTCATTCTCTGCATGCTTCTTCTATGAATCCCGTCCACTCAATCATATGCAGTTCCAGCTGGAAACAAAACCATTTTTTTGGCTTCTATCTCTCTTCCACTTCTTGGTCTGAGCCAGGTTCAGATCTCAATAGGTTTCCAACAAAACCTTTTAAAACTATCGACCCTCTTGGTAAACCAGAAGGAAACACAACACATAGAGTGCACTGTGCAGTCTCACCCAAGATAGTTTTATGGGTGACTGCAATGCTCAAGTGCTTGCATTCTAGGAATGAGTGGGGATATGGGAGTGTATTCTTTCTTCTTCATGCATTCATCATGTTATTCATTCAAATATTCCCAGGATTCATTCATCTTTTAGGTACATGCATGCATTTTAATTTATCTAGCTTAACCATTCATTCATAACTAATCATTGACAGAAAATAACCATGCAAGAAACATTACAGATCACACATGTTTTACCATGGTTCACCCCCTCCTAGGCTACAACCATAAATATTTGGCTTCTCTGCTCTTTTATTAGGTTTGCTGCAAAATAAGGTGTTGTGCAAATTACACCTCCAATCATACAATCATGAATATGTTCAAGAACCTCTGTGAAGTGGACTAGATCACACCAGACTCCTCAGCCTATGATCTAACCCTAAAAAATTTGGCTTATTTGTCTCTTCTATCACCTTCTTACAATAATCATTGAACTGGCCTCTTTCTCTAAAAATCAATCAATTGACCCCTTAACTTAGACCTCCTAGGTTCTTATTTATACTAGCTTTCGGGCTTATAGCCGTCACAATCTTTATCAAAAACCCTAACCCTAACATGGTTAGGTTTATCAACCTTCTCACCTTGCATGTTGCTCCTCTTGCATGTTGTTCCTCTTGTGTGCTTCTTTTCCTCATGTATGTTGTTTTTCCTCCGAGTTGTTCTTCTTCAAAATTAAGCATGCGCTCAAAATAGTCTTTCTTCTCAAAATAGGATTGCATCCAACACATAGACTTTAAGATATTTGAACATATGTTCAATCCTTACTTGTGCAGAGATGTTGGATAAATGCCTAAATGGGTTATGGAGCATATAATAGAGAACATGAGTGCATAAATTCATCCAAATGCCATTCCAAGAGGTTTTATAGTAAGAAAAAAAAAAGTATTATACTTTCAAATCCAAATGGGATCAAGACAATACTAAGTATTTTGGTAAGCATAAGTCTAGGAAGCATAAAATAATTCCTTATTTAAGAAAGTGTAGTTCATTTTCCAAGAAGGTTGCTTTCTATAACTACCACAAACTTGGGCATTGGGAAAATAATTTCCCTCATAAAAAAAAAAAACCATGGTTTTAGGCTTTGTTCACATAATAACTAGGGTCACAGTGGTGGGATCTCCACTATTATTCTCCATCAAAACAATCAGAGGGTGAGATCCAAATAATTATTTGGATCTTTCATAATTTTTTAAGTTGGTTTCTAAATCTGATTCTCTTGAAGAATTTAGTTTTAGATATGTGTTATATTTTTTGCATAATTGTAGGTCCTCTATTGAAGGTTTAGGGGGTGGAGCTCCTAAAAAATTTGTTTTGGGGGTTTATTGGCCAATTGTTTGGGTCTTTTTTTCCTTTAGTGGGGTGGTTTTCCACCTTTGGTAGTTTAACGGTGCATGGTATTTTAGCTCATGGTTTTCTAATTACGATTAAGGAATTAGGGTTGTAGTCTAATTCCGGTCAATGGATTATGGGTTTGGATGTAGCATGATCCTATATATATTGTATTATAAGAAATGAAGTGAAAGGATGATGGAAAAGAAATAGAGGTGTAGTTTGGGTTTATATGATAAATCTTTGTGTATATGTAATTGTTATTGTTTTTTTTTTTTCTATTTTAAGAATCCGTGTGTGCATTGCATTAGTGTAAAATGTTTAAAACTTACATTTGGTATGAGAGCAATTATTGGCTTAAGGGGATGTCTTTGTATATAAGGGTGTGGCTCTGGTTTGTGATAAACCTTGTTACATTATGATATTGATTTTTATAGTAAAAAGAAATGACAAACAATTCAAAAATAAAAATCTAAAAATAAGTTTTGAATTGTCGAAACTCAAAATGAAAAATCTTTTGGTAGACAATGATCAATTAATTGTTGTGGATCTAAGCATTGTAACTACAATAATGTCAACAAAAGACTGGAAAAATTTGTATCATCATTAAATAATTAATTACTGACTTACCTTTTATTTCTATTAATTAGAATACAACATATCCCTTCAACAATTAATTACGCCGAAAGGCGTATACCTATTGACAATGGGCACATTTAATAGGTTTTTAGTGATTAATCAGTTTTGTATGGACAAGATTAAATATTGATGGAATATTCTTAGTCGTCCAAATAAATCAATGGTTGTGATTTCAATCACTAACTTCCTCACTATTATAAAGACATCCGTTTACATGTTTATTTTTTT
>ML786894.1:14762-47800 GCA_009831015.1 Picea engelmannii | reverse complement strand
GTTTGGAAAAACACTTAAAAGAGAACTCTCTCAGTTCCTTTTTCGTACAATAGTCCAACGAGACCGAAAAAGGGTTAAACTATCGCTCAAAGGACGCGTAACTTCAAATACTTTAACGAGCGTGAAAATAGCAAGATCGCTCGACAATCTTTTCATGTTTAGAGAGTCTGAAAAGAGCTTAAAGTTAACTCTAGGGGGGTTCCTTTTTCGTGTAACCACAACGAGCCGGGAAAAAAGATAAAACAACGCTCGGTCACGTTATTATGTTTTTCACAAGCGCAAGAACGGACAAAAACGCTCGAGGTTTCGAGTCAAAACCTTAACAAATAAAGAAAATCACACCACACCAAGTAAAAATTCTGCCCATAATCATTCATAGTTGCACCTGTCAATCATTTCACTCATCTTTACATTAGTGATTAGGGTTAAATGAAGAATAAATATAAAAAACCCACTCTTGATATGGTAAAAAGTAATAAAATGAACCAAAAATAAAATTTACCATACCATTTTCACATTTTACCCTTTGAGTGCCAAAAAACCCTCTTTTTACCTCTATCTTTGGTGTCGAATTCCAGGAGTTACGGGAGACTATTCGAAGTGTCGTCAGCGATATTTTGGTAAGTGTCTCATCCCTCATCTTTTCATGGTTTCAAATTTCAATTTTATTGGTTAAATATCAAGTTTTAAGTCCATTTTTTGAACCCTATGCGCATGGGAGCATTCTCGTAGGCGGCCCATACGGGGCCTGCGAGAATGACCCATTCTCGCAGGTGGGCCATGGGCCAAGTGCGAGAAGTTCGCACTGTGCGAAGAAGGCCACCTGCGAACAGTGCAAAATCCAAAAAAAAATTATAACGTTTAGCCAAATATAAGATTTTTATCATGAATAAAATCACTCATTATGTTTGTGTGTTGTTTTTATGCAGGTTGCTAGTCACAATCATGGTTTTAGAGTGGCGGGAACGAGAGCACGAGGAGGACAATGCTAATGCGTAAAACCATCCTCCAACCATTGCTGCACTAAGAGACTGTGGTCTCTTAAATTATTTCCACATCCCGGGCATGAGAGACCAAGTTCGATTGTTGGAATACTTAGTCCGAATGTGGGATCTGGACCAACAGGTGTTCATCGTGGGAGCTCATACATTGACCATCAATATCGAGGATATCTATTTCTTGACCGGGTTATCCAGATGTGGATCATATTGCAGTTTGTCCGGTAGCAGAGCAGGGGGTCTAAAAATGAGTGAGTATTGTAACCAGTACTGCGTGCCTGAGGCTGAACGACAAAAAGGAAAAGTGGCAATTTGGGGAGTGACCGATTTGACTCTCTGTACCATTCTCTTTACCATTGCTCGAATGGCAGGAAGCGCTACTCTGCATATGGATCTGCAAAGCTATTTCCAGTATGCCATCGAGTGTACTGAGCCCCAAGTATTCAACTGGGCTGACGCAGTATTACGCAATCTCAAGAAACAATTGACTAAGTGCAGGCGAGGAGGTCTGAAGTAGTTTGGTTATGGGTCTCTATTAGTGTCCTTCTTCTTGGAGAGAGTCCCAGTATTCCGTCTACAGGCTGAGTGGGATCTTCCTGGTCCCAGAGATCCGAGGATGTTACGGTGGTGTCGGCTTATGGCCCGACATGTGGCAGGTCCCATTGTCAAATATGACAATGTTTTCTTCGACTGGTTACAGACTCAGATGTTGATGGTGGACGAATATGCCTACGCCGAGATGGATTTCAGAGGAGATCCAGATATTGCACTACCTGAGGATGCACAGTGGGGAGAGCTCGGTAAGAAGCACACCAATTTTATCTTTTTAAATGTTTTTGTATTTTTAACATATTTAAATGTTTTTGTTTTTATAGTTTTACCCGAAGACTAACACCAAATTCTTGTTGATAACACAGATGTTGGACCATACAGACCTGTTGGCAGTTCTCCTATCCAGTGGCGAGGAGAAGCAGCAGTAGAAGTTCACAGTATGCCGAGGACTATCTGACAGTGGAGCAGAACTTAGAGGGACTGATGGCAGACGTTCCATATATGACTCTGGAGGAGATCCCACGACGCGATCAGTGTCACACTGTGGGAGTCTCTGCCTCTATGGGTAGACTGCTCTGCAAAGTTGCCAGGACATTAGTGTGCTATCGTGAACATCATCCTTGATGTCACTATGTAGAGGCTATGAGCTTCAATTTTGATATTTTGGTCTTCGGACACATTTTGTAAAAACAATCTTTGATCGTTATATATATATACACGACTTCTACCGGCTTACTTTACATTGTGTACATTTCAACGTGTTCGATTTATAAGTGATTTAAATGTCTGTCCAATACATAATTATCTAAAGCATCTGTTAATGTATTAAGACATCGAGGAATGTGTTGATATTCAATATGATCAAAATGTCGTTCCAAGAGGCGAATCCGCAAATATACCCTTAATAAAGTAGGACTTCGAATAGAGTAGACATTACTTAACTGTAGTACTACTAGCTGCGATTCAAGTCGCACAACCAAGTGACGAATCCCGAGAGAGATAGCATCAACCAATAACTCAATAACGACACTATACTCTGCGATGTTGTTGGTTGCTCGGCCAAGACATACACCTCGTAAAGATATAATTTCATTTGTTGGGGCATAGATTGCCTAGGCAGTAGAAGCTAGGTTCCGAGTACTACGGCTAGCACCGTCGGTGAAGCCAATATAAGGTAGCGAATACTTTGACATCTGGAAATCAAACACAACGTCACGTAAGGGCAGAAACCAGATAACGTCAAAAGAAAAACTAAAGTAATAAACACACTCAGTATGATACATAAAATACAAGTACTCATGCACATATGACTCATGCATAGTACTTCTTCAAGTACAACCCATTTCTGGGTTCACTCAAAGGTACACCATCATAATCAACTAGCTCATACGCTCCTTTTTCCAAAACTTTGCTAACAATATAAGGCCCACGCCACATTGGTTTGAATTTCCCAGCTCCTAAGACATCTTTATCTTGTTCATATAGAAGAACAAGATCTCCTTCAGAGAATACAAGAGGTTTGACATGTTTGTCATACTGTGCCTTAACACGTTTCTTCTGGGCTTCGATCACAAGAGTAGCATCACGGCGAGTCTCGTCTAATTGCATCAAATACAACAGACATTCCTCTTCGGCAGAAGTATTAGGTAAGAGCTCTACAGCTAGCTTCAAAGATGGTATTTCACATTCTATTGGCAGAATGGATTCCATGCCATAAACTAATCGAAAAGGCGTGAATCCCGTGGCAGACTTAACAGATGTCCGATATGCCCACAATGCCGAAAATAACATTGTGTGCCAGCTGGTTTTATGTATTCCTATCATCCGTTGAATCATAGTGATGAGAACCTTATTGATGGCTTCGACTTGGCCATTAGCCTGTGGATAATAGGGTGTTGAGCTATCATGACGAAGGCCCAACTTCTCTGTAAGTTCAGACATCATATTATTTCTAAAATGACTACCGTGATCGGTAACAATAGCCTGAGGAACACCAAAACGAGTGATAACATGGTTGAAAAGAAATAACGCTGCAGTCTTCCCAGTATTATCGAATGTCGGCATCGCCTCGGCCCACTTAGTAAAATAATCAACAGCTACAATAATGTAACCATGCCCCCCGGCCGAGTGAGGGTGACATGTCATGAAGTCAATGCCCCATTTTGCAAAAGGAACTACTGAGACTACGGGATGAAGGGGAGCGGGATGCGACCGAATCTTCTGATTATAGGTCTGGCAGGCATGACACTTCTGAACAACAGTAATGCAGTCTTTAAACAACGAGGGCCAAAAGTATCCTGCACGTAAGATTTTCTAGGCAGTAGCATACCCAGACATATGACCACCACATGCTCCAGAGTGGCAGTCATTCAAAGCTTTCTCAGCTTCGTCAAAAGTCAAACAACGCCGAAAGACCGAGTCAATGCCTCGACGGTAAAGAGTATCGCCGAGGATAATATAATGACGTGCTTGATAATGGACATGACGACGTTCGGTACAAGACAAAGCAGGCCAAAAAGTTTGAGTTTGGAGATATATAATGATATCTCCGTACCAAATATCGTCGGTACTGATAAGGAAAAGTGACTCATCAGGTAACGAATCAACTGCTACCTTTTCCGTGGCAGTATGGGGAAAATCACAAATTAACTCAGAGAAAACTAGGGATTTCTTCGATGTGGCACGATCGAATTCCAAATCGAACTCCTGGAGAATAACAATCCACTTGGAGTATTTGCCCCCCAACAATTGACGAGTCAATATATGTTGCATGGGGTTATAGTGTGAAATCACTCTAGTTTTCCTGGCGAGAATATAATGACAAAAACGTTGAACTGCTTGGACAACAGCCAAGGCCAGCTTTTCAACATGTTGGTATTTAATTTCCGTGGAAGTTAAACTTCGACTCAAATAGTATATAACATGCTCATCGTGGGCATCATCCTCTTGAACGAGAACCATGCCGATAGTATACTTGGACGCAGCTAAATAAAGAAAGTAATCCCGACTATAATCAGGAGGAAAAAGAAGTGGAGCTTTCGTGAGGGATAATTTCAATGCTTCAAAAGTAGCGTTAGCAGCTTTATCCCAAACAAACTCTGAACCTTTCTTTAGAAGACGTGTGAAACCCCGAGTAATCTCAACGTAATTTGGGATGAAGCGACGAAGAAAGTTTGCTTTTCCTTGCAAACTTTGTAACTAGCACAAAGAAGAAGGAGGAGGGAGATTAAGAATCGCCTCGACCTTGATAGGATCTACACGGATCTCATGGCGTGAAACAATGAAACCGAGGAGACGGTCAAATTCTACGCAAAAGACACATTTATGAGGATTCAGGCGAATGCGATAGAATCGACAACGAACGAAAATTGCTCAGAGATGATTAGGGTGATCGACTCGACGTAAAGAGTGAGCCGGCAAATCGTCCAAATAAGGTTGAACGATATGCTTGATATCGTGAAATGCATAAGACATGGCACGTTGGAATGTTGCACCTGCGTTCTTCAGACCGAAGGGGAGTTTTCGGTAGGCGAAAGTACCCCAAGGACAAATAAAATCCGTTTTATGTTGGTCCTCAGGAGCGATATTGATTTGATTATAGCCGGAAAATCCATCCATGAGGGAAAAGATTTCACTGCCGGCACAGTCATCGACGATCTGGTCAACGAAAGGGGTTGGAAAATTGTCCTTTGGACAAGCTTTGTTGATATCCCGATAATCAACACGAACGCGTATACTACCACCCTTTTTATCAATCGGTACGGGGTTTGAAACCCATTCTGTCAATGCCACGGGATAAATAAAACCGGCTTTAAGAAGTTTTTCAACTTCGAGTTT
The DNA here is from genome assembly GCA_009831015.1 of Picea engelmannii. Classification (NCBI taxonomy): domain Eukaryota; kingdom Viridiplantae; phylum Streptophyta; class Pinopsida; order Pinales; family Pinaceae; genus Picea; species Picea engelmannii. Next base: position 42,413 of record ML786894.1, on the reverse strand, counting down.
GATGGCTGTCGCTTTACGTGGATGGACAGGACGAAGGTGCTGGCGGACTGGTTTAGCTCCGGGGTATGTCTTAATTTCATGCACCACAATAGACGGGTCGATACCCGACATCTCTTCGTAACTCCATGCAAAGATGTCACGAAATTCTTTAAACAAGGAAGTATAAGTGACAATTTCCTCGGGAGAACACGAAGCTCCAAGATGAACATTCTCGACAATTCCAGGTTTCACTGAAATATCTATGGGTACCATGGGAGAAATGTTACTCAGGTTCCCTTCCGCAAACACATCACGTGTAGATTTGGGAACTGTGGATATAACAACAATGGTCAGTGGAGTCGAAATCCGTTGATAATTCTCGAGAGTCTGTTGTTCCAGAAACAGAATGGAACGATGATGTCCATCGTCCCAAGGGGTGTCATCCAAGACGGACATGATCATCTCGTCAGTGGGAAAGACGACACGAAAAGGATTAGGAGACAACTCATCAAAAGAAGAAGTAGGCAGGGTTGCCGATTGAATGGCTTGATAAGCGGACTCAACCGGACTTAACGACATAAAGTTGCCGAAACGAACATGATCTCCAGGATCAGGGACTATCTAAGGGTCGGCAGACACTGGAAGTTCATGAGGTATAGTAGAGATCATATTAATAGATGCAACTGACGGGCGTGGAATATCGGGTGGTGGTGGTATGGGGAAAGTACCCATTAACGAAGAATCTTTTAAAAGACCGACTCCAACATTCTCATAACCCGGCGGGGTGTTTGCTATGAACAGCACGTTGCCCGTGCGAGTATCGGCATTAAAGAAGGTAAGTTGATCAACCGTGACCACTTTTCCCTGGTGAGGAAATCGTACGGCACGGAACAGGGTTGACACCACAACACGCATAGAATCGACCCAACTAAGACCAAGTAGAAGATTATAATCTAGGCGAGTATCGAAAACTTCCACTTCCACCTAGACGGTCTTACCTTCGAGAGTAATAGGCAACGACGGAAGAACACCGTACGGCTTAAAACCAGAGCCATTGAAGGCTCACAAAGTGTTTTGTGATTCGTTTAACGGGGGAGAGCCAATGGCTTTCCAACAAGAAAAAGACATTACGCACGTAGAGGCACCCTCATCAATAACCGTCTGACAAATGCTTTTGTCAGTAACAACAACTTTTATTTGAAATGCAAGCTGTGGGGATAACCTTGGAACATGTTCTTCCAAGTCAAAGACTATCAAATTCGTATCCGTGGGATCAATTCCACCTATTTCTTTCAACAGATCCCTTCTTTTTGTAGGACAAGACTGAAGGACTTCAAGGGCAGACATCGTTGAAGGTGCTTGGGCCAGATCTTCGACAATGCTATAGTTCTGGGCCGCATGAGCATGAGGGTTGAATGGCGATTCTTAACGACACCTTTCGGGGGTGGTCGTATAACTGTATCAAGGTTTGGTCGTTCGATATGAAGAGGACCGTTTGTGGGTGGATTCGGTGGAGAGGGTTGTACCAGATCAGGAGGCAAGTCGTCAACCTTCTCCTTAGAAGGAGTATAGTCTTTAGCTCTAGTGGTAAGTGCAACATTGTCTTTCTTGGAATCACCAGTGCACATCAAAACATAGGATTGTGTAGAGGTAGATGGTTGGTCATGGATGACCAACGAAGCCTGTTGTTGAGACGGGAAGGGTTGAGACAAGACTGTCGGGGTAGAAGGTTTTGGCGTTCCTTGGAGGAACTTGTTAACTTCGGCGCATCTCGGACAATCCTTCGTGTAGTGATCATCACCACAGATAAGGCAAGGGTAGCGTGGTTTGCGCTTATCCCGGTCTTCAACAGGAGGGGATTTGGTTTGCTCGTTCAGATTATTGTTTTTACTCTCCTTATTCTTGCCCTCCCTTTCTTGGATTTATTCTTACCGGTCGACGTAGATTGAACAACGTTTACTTCAGAGGTTTTACCGGCGGGAGGAGCAGGAGACAGAGCACTTTGAACATTAGAAGTATTGGATTTCAGGGTTGTAGTTAAAATGGAATGTGAGTGGGTATGAGTGGTCCCAATCACACCATCAACGGCATGCGAGGCAGCTGGAGCAGTAGAAGTGCTGGAAGTACCAGGACGAGGTAAATCAGGTAATAAGGTGTAAAGTGTTCCCGTTTGCGAATAAACGAGATCAAGATACTAAGCGCGACTTATAGCCTGCTCTTCTGTAACAACACCGCCCATAGAAATGTCTTTACCAATTTCATTCACAAAAGATTTCGTGAACCATTCAGCCAGTAACTGATCAGGGAGTTCAAGTTTGATGAGACGTCGTCTCCTTCTCCACTCATGTATATGGTCCGAGATGTGAGTACCTTTCGTTTGTTTAAAAGAGGTCAAAATATCAGTCCCAGTATCGTAACGGATCGGTAACTGGTAATGTGTGAGGAAAGCCATAGCTAAGGTGTTAAAATCATAAAAGAAACCTCGTGGCAATTCAATGTACCACTTCGCAGCCGAACCGGTAAGGGTCCGTTGAAAAAGACGCAGCTGAATGGAGTCATCCATCAATGAGTTGGACAAACGCCATAAATGAAAAGTCATGACATGATTGTTGGGATCCTCTCCCGCCTTACCATCAAATTTCGGAATATCCGATGGGATTTTAGCAGGAATAGCAGGCCATTGGGGAGAGTGACGAATAGGATCATTTAGAATCCTAGTCAAATCTGGAAAATCCAAGGTAGCAAGAAAAGGCAACTGTCGGTTTACTTGTGGATACTGATGGCTTTGGGTTGGAAGCCCCGTCGGCAGACCAGTAGGATCATAAGCATACTTTCCGTAGAGGGAAGCTCCAGGTTGGTTCGGTGGTGGCTGGATAGGGTAGTAGCCCCAAGGATTGTAACCTTGAGTTTGTGTAGGGACCTGAGTTTGGGAAGTTTGACCCGAACCCCAAATAGGATTAGTCACACCTATATATGGTTGGCCTACAGGAGGGACTGTTGGTTTCCCCCCAGCAAGAGGGACGTTTCTGAAAAGTTGTTGCCAATACTGGGCCAACTCAGGAGGTATGTTTTTTCCAAAAGGGGATGTTGGTCCTCCTACCGTAGGTATAGTTCCACCCGGAAGTTGTGTACCAACCGTAGGTTGCGTGGTAACCGCGTTGTGTCCAGGAAAAGGAAAAGGAAATGTACTACCCTGTCCACCAACAGGAACATGCAAGTTTGGTGCAACAGTCGGGATAGTGCTACTAGCATTAGGATTTCCAGTAGGAAAATGAGGGAGTGTCAGGATGAAACCGGGAATAGGATGCCCAGGAAACTGAGGACCACCTGGAGAACCAGCTGGGGTTGGTGGAGGTGTTGGATGGGAAACATTCAACAAAGGATTTAATGCACGGTAACCAGGAGGTAAATTCAGGTTAACCTCAGGAGGTCGATGGGTATTGATAGGGGCGAGAGTAGTTGCAGGAATATCGGTTTGGACATTCGTAGTAATCGCAAGATGGGTCATCTCAGGAGGGAGAACAAAACGGTAAGTGGTAGTCTCTAGTGTAGTTTCTGGTTCAGGAGACACAGGAGGATTGATTTCGTAAACAGGGGTTGATTCAGTACCAAACAATACTCGTCGGAAATCACCCGACAAAAAAGGATCTTGGCCTACTACACCGTGAGAAGGCCCAGCGGTTGATTCAGAGGATGTAACAAGAGTTTCTTTAGAAGGATTAAATCGCCCAACAGGTCATTCACCACGACGAATACGATAGTACTCTATAGTATTGTTAATTCGAAAATCAGCAAGAAGATCAGTGGATTCTACTTGTGGAGGTGGTGTAAAAACTTCTGGGACGTCACTTACATCCATGTGTGGTAGAGTGACAAGAGGAATTTCACCTGGACGAGGAGAGTCCTCAGGGGTACCCTCAGGTGTTGTTGTATGCAAAGGTTGTGAAGCTTCCGGATGTTCCGGGGAAAAACCTTGCATCCTACGTGAACGTCGTGGGGGGGCAATTGTAAACAAGTAACAAACTCCCCAACGAAAATCCTATGGTCAACTTCGAGAAACAATTGACACACGTTAGTAAACAAAATCTAGAAGTAATCACCAAGCAAACAATACCTTCTAATATCGAAGCCACTAGTTGGTGATGAAATCCAATGTCGCAACAACGAGATGAGAAGGGGCGGGGCTAAGGTGGAAAAGTTACGTTGACGACCTGCTTAACAGACTTACCCCCTGGTGCAAGCTCCCACACATAATCATGGGTATACCCTCCAATGAGCCCGAGTGAGTTTGATCAATGTCGATTCCAGGTACCGTGAAGACATTCCCCTCCACAGTCACCTTGGGTAAGAACCTAGAAAGATAGGCCACTAAGGTTACCACAGACAACAGTACAGCCTGGGGAATCAGTCTTCAGTCCGATCCACACGCAAGGGCAGGGTATCAAGCCCGAAACCAACTCAAAGGATTCCACTCATAATTGTGGGTATACCTCAGAGTGATCCCTGTAATACGTGCAATCTCTACATCGATGTCAACAAAGCAAGGTTAGTAACTCTGCCAACAGCAATGCGACCTAATGCTTGACCCTTGTGTTAGAAGGGATTCCCAAGACGATATGCTGCTAATGGAATTTTACACTCCCTAACTCAAGATGCTATTGTGTGTTTTTGAGCTTTTGGAGAGTGTGTCTCTCTTCCTACTCCAAAGCACTAGCCTAGCTAAATGTTGGTGTAAAAGAGCCCTAGAAAAGAGTTACTAGATCAATTTTAATATTACACAATGATTTTAATGTTTGTTGTTTACTCAAAGGTAACGGAAGTGAAACTCATGTTGTGTGACTCTGACCCAAATAATGCAAGGATATGATGAAAAATAACTCGTTTCATTCCATGAATCCTAGTTATGGGAGAGAGAAAGTTTTCCAAATCAATCTCAATACTACAATGCAAATGCACTACTCAATTTCCTTTCAGATGCCAATGCAAACAATCATATATCAATGAACAATCTCTATATGTCTTTTTCAAGTACTTCAATAACTCAAAACTTCGATTTTCAATGTTTTCAACAAAGCAAAAAAAGATCTTGAAAGAAAACTTGTTGTTCACTTTCCAAGAAGAAATCTGATTAATGAGAAAAGAAAATCAAATCAATAATAATCAAACAATGACAACCCAACCAAAACTTTCAACGAAAGTAAAAACAAAAAGCAAACCAAGGAGTTCCTCAATGCAAATGAAAAATGTCCTTTCGAAGCCACAAGAAAACGAGAAACACCAGACACTCAACTCTCAACCAATCACTGGTTCTTAGCCAACTCGACACACTCAACTCTAGAAATCAGAGAAATTGAAAATGCCAAAAAGAGCCAAGAAATGAAAATCAAGCTTCAAAGGCAAGAAAAAGTCTAGAAACCCTAGATCAGTTCAAGCAAGCAAACTAAAGCAAAATATATGTAAGTTAATGATCCAATAAACCAGAAGGGTGTAAATCAACAGATCTGAGCAGTTGACAAAGTTAAAACTTGAATTCAAAAATTTCAAAAATATGTTCGCAGGCCAGTGTGGAACACAGTGCAAGAAGATAGTGTTCTCGCAGGCCACTGTGATGCAAAGTGTGAACTGTTCGCACTGGAATATATATGCAGAGTGCGAACTTTCCTGGTTCTCGCAGGCTATCAATGGACACAGTGCGAGAATCCCTGAAAGTAATGAAAATTTTGAAAGAGAAAGCAAAATTCAAACTGGATTATAGACCCATAGAGTCTCTCAGGATATCCTGAGGACTCAGAGACTGACAAAACAGGAGAAAAAAGCGAATAGAGAAAATGGCCACAGAAAATTCAAAAACCATAAAGACAAAAAGGATGTATCCCCAGCAGAGTCGCCAATTTTGTTTCAGGATAAATCCGTGAGTGCGGACACAAACCGATCTCCCTAGATCCACCTGGATCTAGAACAAAACAAGACAGAATAATACACTTTCCCTAGATCTAGCCTATTGAATGAACTAAGAGATTAGGATTTTGTACATACCTTATAAACGCTTTCCTTATGTCTCTATTGTTCCAAGATTTGCTCCAATTCTCTTGCACCGTTCATATCACAACAATACAAACCAATCGAAGTAAAGGCAGATTAATATATTCAATAGCTAGTTTATACATATGATCAAGGAATTATGTAATAAAGTGACATCATCTTTATGGGAAAGGGACATATTACTGTATTGAATTAACTGAAAGTGAAACTTACAACCTGAGCCTTGATGTCATAGGTCTCCTTTCAATGGCTCCTAGCTTTGACACACACACTTGCTCATGCATGAAGAAAATCAACCACACTTGATGACCTTGCTGGTGTCTCTTGTTGCTGTAGCATCAGTCCTCCATACAGTCTTGCGCTAATTCTCCAATCAATCTCTTGCTAGCTTGCTTCTAACCTTTTCCATGAGCAATCTCCTCAATATATAGGAGAAGATAGATTAGTTACTTGGATAGAAGATGATCCCAAGATATCTGGAATGCCAGTACTTGAACAACCATTTGAAGCCAACTCATCCTTCTAGAATATTCTCTTCTAGAAGGTTCGAGATTTTTATCTTTTTCCCCTTAAGATCATGTTCGCACCCTAACAATGAGTACAGTGCGAACTTCTCGCACTCCAGCTTAATGCAGCCTTCGAGAATCAGGCATTCTCGCAGGCAAGTATATAGGCAGCCTGCAAACTCTCTTTAAAATGTGATTTCTGAAAACAGACAAGTGCAACTTTTCTCAGGAAAGTATTCTTAGTGAAGATCTTGATTTTCCATCATCATAACATCACCATGACATCATCACGATGACCAAAATTGTGGATAACAGTTAGTTGATACATCCACTTCCTAGGGGCGTTAATTTTTCATACGATCTTTGTTTGGGGTGCTTGGTAACCCGTTGGAAAGTTATAGCTGAGAAGTACACATTTAGAATGGTCTGTTACATGCCTCTAGCATCCAATGGTTTCTTCCATGTCAAAAAAACGTCATTTAGGGCCTCAAAATGACTCTGAACATTTGGGACCCAAAAATTGTAGAAAAACTACCAAGACGTGGAACCATTATGAATTAGTGGAATAGATGGGTGGCCACTAGTGTCCACCTAGATCATAACTTCCCCCATTAGGAAGTAATGGTCCCCATTGCATTAACTTCCTTCATCATATAGGGAAACTTCTACTAAATCCAACTCCTAGTGACCCACTTTCCCCAGTGAAGAAGATGCGATGCTTTAATGAACCAATAGAGTCAGGTGTTCTTCTAGCAAATTCCCTTCATCTTGTTGTCCGTGATCTAATTCACTATCGGTGTCCATGAACCTCTTGGTGATGGTGTAATGCTCGTATCAGAGTGGGTGGAGCTTCTGATGGGATCCTATGAGGTGCTCTTTTTGCAAATACAACCATACCTTATATCTCAACTGAAACTTGTGTGGTACCCGATGTTGATTGTGGTGTTTCTTGTACTTGGCATTAGATTTATGCAGAATACCTTGAACTTGTTGTTGGAAGTGTTGGATTCGATCAACAAATTTGGATGCTCGATCAGCCTCACTATGAGCATGGGAGGACTCTTTCTGTGCAATTGTAATGGGAAGAGCTACATCCATGGGGACCAATGGATGGAACACCAAGAAAATATGAAAGGTTCTATGGCTAATACAGTTATGGAGGGATTTATTGTACCTATGTTGAATATAAATAAGGCTTTTATCCCATGTGTGTGGATGTTTGGAATTGTACATCCTCGAGATATGAACAATCATCTTTTTTACTACCTCCTTTTTTCCATCAATCTGTGGGTGAAAGGTAGTCGATTTTATTAGCTTGGTGTCCATCATTGACCATAGGGTGGACCAAAAAGTACTTAGGAACCTATTGTCTCAATCTGAAATAATGGTCTGTGGGAGCCCAAAATGAACCCAAACGTGCTCAAAGAAGAGCTTAGAGGTGGTCTTGGTTGTGATTCTCTTATTGCAAGGTGTCAAAACTATCATCTTAGAGAAGCGATCAACAACCACAAAGACATAGTCATTACCATATTTGGTTAAAGGTAGACGGGACATCTAATCCATGAAGATGGACTCCCAAGGCCTCTTAGGAGTAGGCAAAGGGGTGTATAGCCACTCATTCTTAATGACGAGTTTGGGAATGGTGCAGGTAGTACAATATCTTATATACTTGCTAACATCTCTTTGGAGCTTCGACTAATAAAAATGATTTTGTAGTACCTCCACTATTTTTTCAACGTCGAATTGTCCTATCGTCCGACTATAATGAGCTTCCCAAATCAACTTTCACTCTCACTTGAAGGAACATAGATATGGCTCAGATGCCATAATACTCCATAATAGTACATATAGAACTGGTTTTTTTGCACTCATTTTTTGATAGGTAGTAGCAAAGTTAGAGTCATTATTGTATAATTGTAGCCACCCAGAGGTCTCATTCCCACATGAGTTGAGAAATGTGGTTAGTGCCACAACCGGGGGTCGACTAAGGCATTCTGCAACATGGTTGGCGATGCCCTTTTTGTACTTTATGTTCAAGTGGAATTGTTGCATGTATGTGGACCACCTCTAATGGTGGTCATTCTGTAACTTTTCTTATGTTTTCATGAATTACAGAGGCCTGTGATCAGTGTGGATGATCATTTCCTTTCCTAGAATGTAATGCTTCCAATGTTGACATGCCTGCAAGGAGTACATATATTTGTCGTAGGTGGGGTATATGTGAATAACATCAGATAGTGTTTCACTATGATAGGCCATTGGATGTTCATGTTGAGTGAGGACTGCATCAATGGCATAATATGAAGCATTTGTCTCAATATCAAATGGTTGTTTCAGGTTTGGAAGAATAAATATTGGTGATGAGTAGACATCAAATTTCAAATCATTGAATGATTTTTGTTGTTCCAAAACCCAAAGAAAATTGGCCTTGGCTCCACCCTTGGTCTCTTGGCTTAGGGCCCAAGCGATATGAGAAAACCCCAACACAAACTTGTGATAGAATTTGGTGAGGCCCAAGAAGCTGCAGAGCTTAGTCAATGTCTTTAAGGCCGACCAATCACTAATTACTTGGATCTTAGATGGATACACACACACACCCTACCAATCCACGATGTATCCTAGATATTGAATTCGTTGGATACTGAAGGAATACTTCTCAAAATTGGCATATAACTTGTGTTGTCACAAGGTGCCCATTACCTGTTGAATATGCTTCAAATGTTTCTCCCATATTTTTCTAAAGATGAGGATGTCATCCACATATACAATCACACAGTATTTTGCGAATGGTCGTAATATATAATCAAGCATATGCATGAATGTGGTTGGGGCATCAGTTAATCTGAAAGGAATGACAAGCCACTCAAAGAGACCTTCTGTAGACTTGAAGGTTGTCTTCCATACATCAGTTTTCTCAATTGGCACCTAGTGGTAGCCTAACTTCAGATCAATCTTACTAAAAAATTTGGTGCCCTTGAGCTAATCTAGAAGATCATCGATCTTAGGGATTAGGTACTGGTTCTTGACTATGATCTTGTTCAAGGCTATATAATCAATACAAAGTCATCATCTCTCATCCTTCTTATGTACCAAAGAAATTGGGCTCCTGCAAGGTGAGGAGCTTGGTTTAATGTGGCCCTTCAAAATCAGCTCTTGGATCTAGCATTTGATTTCTTCATATTCCATAATAGAGCACCTATACATGGGGTTGTTGGGCAGAGGAGCACCAATTGATTTCTTTACTTGACAGTGCAAGGGCACCCTAGTAGGTGAGCCAAAGATGTCTTTTTTTTCTTCTACTATCTTTTCCACCTACTTATACTATGTAGAGAGACCTCGTGTAGAGGTTTTGGTGGTTGCAATGATCTTCCATTCACCTTTCGAATGGACAATAAAGAGGAAAAATCTCTCGGTCTGAGAGATCGCCTTTCTGTGCTTCTTCGTGGAGACTGAAGAGACCACAGTAGTTGGGATTTCCTTTAGTACCCTGTAGAGTTGACCTACCATAGTAATAATGAGACTATAAGGTCTAGATTCATAAACAACATGACACTTCCACATATATGATTTTCCTAAAAGAACATCACAAACATCAAGTTGGGAAACATCACATAATACCTCATCTTTGAAGGGCTTGATGTTGTAGTGGAGGCGACATTTCTTGTTGACGTAGATGTATCATCCCTAGCTGATCCAATTGATGGTGTATGACTGAGGGTACAATGTTGTTGTTAGATTCAAAATCTTGATGAGCTCTACTGAGATTAGGTTTTTCTGGCTACTGTTGTCAACAATGAAATGGAGTGGGGTCCCCTTCACCCACATATGTGAGTGGAAGAGGCACTCCCCTTCTTCAGGCTCCTCTGGTTGCTATAATTGGACCTTTGTGGTAGCGATGATGAAATTGGGTTCCACATCAATGAGATGTTTTCCTCTATCCAGTTCCAAATCAGAGTCTAAGCCAACATTCGACTTTGAGGCTTTCATCTCAACCACCAATGACTGTTTGGAGCGAAATTCATCAGTGTTGTGCCAAGGGATTTTGTGGAACTTGTACCACTTTCTAGTGTCCTTCTTCAACTTCACATTACCATTCTTTTCTTGTGGCTTGGACTAGTTGTCATGGGGCTATCCATCCTTGCACTATCCTTTGTTTTGGGAGCTAGGGCCACCTTTTGTTAAGGTTTAAGATATTATTAGGTTTCTTTTCAATTTACTAGATAACCATAACATAGATAGGATCACTGCGATAAACACAATCACAAGATACACATCATTTATCTTGGGAAACCATCATGGGGGAGAAAACCTAGAATTTTTTTCCTTAATATAGATAGCCAATACAATGCCAAGACAATAAACCAAAACACTAGAGAATATCCAACATTGAGCAATGCGCCTCTCTCTTCCTTCTTCTCCCAACTGCAACTACCAAACTTGCGCATTGCATGAGCGAATGAGTGAGTGATCAAATGAGGCATTGGCTTCCTTTATTTATACAAACTGGCAGGTGTTGGAAAGGTGTTTCTTCATTGGGAAAGGCCGACTTGTCTTCTTAGTGGTTAAAACCACTTTAGTTAGCCTAGGGGATGACTTCTCAATTTGCATAATATATTTAGGGTTTGACCAATCCAGAAAAGGGGATTTGGTCAATTACAATATTTGACATGATCAATCTACAAAAGGGGATTGATCTAATGAATAATAACTCAATAATAAATAGAATACTCTTTGCAGTTACAATATTTCAACACTCCCCCTTAACAAGAAGGGTATTCTACAACATCATTAGGAGAGAGAGAGGGAAACACCATCAACAACATATGGAACACTGACTGGCATATCTATAAATCATCGGAAGTTTTTCTCATCATCAATATCATCATCCACAACAGTGTGTTGGAATGGCATCATCATCATCTGCATCAATATGGATTAGTATAACACTAATACATCATCATCATCAATAACAACACAAGGCTGATACAACATCAAAAACAATAGTATCACAACGCGAAGGTTGGAGCATCATCATCAACAACAACATCACAACACGAAGGATGGAGCATCATCAACAATAGCAACATCATAGCATGAAGGTTGGAGCATCATCAACATTAGCACTAGGCTGGAAATCTTCATCACGAAGCTAGCATCTCAACAACATTAGCACAAGGCCAACATATCAACAACATCAGCACGAGGCTGGCATCTCAACAACATCAGCATGAGTCTGGAAATCTTCAGCACAAGGTTGGCATCACAACAACATCAACACGAAGATGGAAATCTTCAGCACTAGGTTGGCATCACAACAACATCAACACAAAGATGGAAATATTTAGCACTAGGCTAGCATCACAACAACATCAGCATGAAGATGGAAATCTTCAGCACTAGGCTGGCATCACAACAACATCAACATGAAGCTGGAAATCTTCAGCACTAGGCTGGTATCACAACAACACTACTCCCCCTTTCGAGGGAGGTCCTTTCAGACTACACCAAGATTATCTCAAAAGTGCTCAAACTTTACACAAGATAGAGGCTTGTTCAACACATCTGCAACCTGTTCATCTATGCTAACATACTAGAGCTTTATGGCTCCTCTCTGCACCATATCCCAGATGTAATGATATCGAATCTCTGTGTTTTGACTTGTTATGGAAAACAGGGTTCTCTGTCATCTTTATGCAACTCCGGTTATCACATAGGATCATGGTTTCTTCCATCTCCAGATCGAATAGACATGTCAACAACTTCAAAAGCCATATGGCTTCACAACTGGCGGAACATGCAACAATGTATTTTGTTTCTATCGTGATGAGAGCAATGTTTGATTGCTTCCTACTCTGCCATGAGATCATGGCTGATCTGATACTGAAACAACATCCTTAAGTTCTCTTTCTGTCAGAGACACTTCCATCCCAATCTGAATTGGTATAACCACTCAGTCTGAAGTCACGATCTCCATTATAACCGAGACCACAATCTAATCTACCCTTAAGGAACCTCATCACATGTTTTGCAGCAACCAGATGAACACGTCTGGGATCTACCAGAAATTGACTCAAGGTGTTCACAACAAAACATATATCTGGCCTGGTGTTCGTCAGATACATCAACGATCCAATGATCTGTCTGTATAGTGTAGCATCAATCAATTATGACGAAGTGTCAATTGGGAGCTTCAAATTTGTTTCCATGGGTGTATTCATGGATTTTCACTCGAACATATCAAATCTCTTTAGTATTTCAACTGCATACTTCCCTTGGTTAAGGAAGATCTTCTCTAGGCTCTATCATACCTCAAGACCTAAGAAATAGTGCATTAGGCCAAGGTATTTCATCTCAAATTCTGCGGCGAGCTTCTTCTTACAATCAATGATGAGCTTTTATTCTCCATTTAAGAACAATTCATCCACATACAACAACAATATAACAGGCTCATCATTCATAACCTTGAAGTAAAGGTTAGAATCAACTTTACTCTTGGTAAATCCCAAGCTTGTCAGGAAACTGTCAATCCTTCCATACCAAGCTCTAGGAGCTTGCTTCAATCCATACAGAGCCTTCTTCAACTTGTAGACATGAGTCTTCCTGTCTTCAACTTCAAATCCTTGAGTTTGTTCTATATACACTTCTTCTTCAATGACACCATTCAAGAAAGTTGTTTTCACGTCCATCCCGTGTAACTTCCACTTCATCTTAGCTGCAAGAGCTATGATGGCTCTGATTGAAGTGTATCTGGCTATAGGAGAAAATGTCTCCCCATAGTCAATGCCTTCCTTTTGAGAAAATCCACAAGCAACAAACCTTGCTTTATATTTCTCAATAATTCCATCAGGAGCATGTTTTATTTTAAAAATCCATTTGGAAGATACAACATCCTTGCTCTTTGGTCTGGGAACTATTTCCCATACATCATTATTTATAATGGATTAGTATTCTTCTATCATGGAATATGCCCATTCTTTATTCTGAATAGCTTCTTCAAAGAAAGTAGGCTCCTTCTCTAAGATATCACACATCAAATCCATATAACTGGAGAATGTCTTGGGTTTCTTGACTTGTCTCATGGTTTCTTCAGGGGCACCATACTTCTCTCCATCTTGAATAAGTTCTATTTCCCAGGATGGATTTATCTTGTGGGAGATCGTCATCTGGGGAGGTTCTTGGGATTCTATTATGTCATGATCTTCTAGAATCTCCTCATCAGGGGAATTTATGACTTCCCTCACTGGTTCTGCAACTTTGGGAGCCATAGGTTCTTCTTCATATACTTCTTGAAGCTGCCATCTTCTTGATTTCTTGAGTGTTGCATCTTCATCAAAGGTTACATCCCTGTTGATCTCAATATGATGGTAACTTGGTATATAAACTCTGAAGGCCTTGGAGACCTCACAGTATCCAAAAAATATTCCCTTCTTTCCTAAAGGGTTCAGCTTGGTTCTCTTCTCTTTCGTAATGTGTACAAATACTGGACAACCAAATATTTTGAGATGGGTTACTTCTGGCTTCTTTCCGGAGAACATCTCTTCAGGGTTCTTGAACCCAAGTGCACTATGGGACAATCTGTTTTGTACATATACTATTGTTTTTGTTGCTTCTACCCATAAGTGCATTGGAAGATCTTGATCATGGAGCATAGTCTTCACTACTTCCATTATAGTTATGTTCTTTCTTTCTGCTACACCTTTTTTTTGAGGATTGTAGGGAGTGGCGAGCTACCTCTTGATCCTGATATCTTTGCAAAAGTTTGAAAACTCATTTGATGTGTATTCTCCTCCATTATCTGACCTGGGTATCTTGATCTTTCTTTCAGAGAGATTCTCTATCAAGGCTTTGAATTCCTTGAATTTACTGAACACTTCATTTTTTGATTTCAAAAAGTAAACCCAGGTTTTGCGAGAATAGTCATCAATAAAAGACACATAGTATACATACCCACTGATGGAGGTTGATGGCATTGGGCCACATACATCTGAGTGAATGAGCTCTAGGACTCCTTCTGCTTTATTGTCTCTTTTCGGGAAAGGGTTCTTGATGTTCTCTCCTTGTGCACAACCGTTGCACACACCTTCATGGTCAACCTTGAATTCTGGTAGACCTATGACTGTCTTGGTTACATATGGTAATGCCTTGTAGTTGATGTGATCTAGTCTTATATGTCAAAGTTCACATGGATTCTCAATGGAATGGGTCAAGGTTGCTTTGAGTGACCCTTTAGCTTATACAAGCCACCTTCTTCTTTTCCAATAACAATTGCTTCTTCCATGGTTTTTCCTTTGGGCCACATAAGAACCTCTCCATCTATGAAGGCAACTCTAAATCCTTTCTTCTCTAAAGCTGAAATAGAAAGTAAGGTCTTTGTCAAACCTGGTACATATAGTACATCCTTCATCTTCATTGGGGTCCCTGAATCAAGTTTGTTATTTGATTCTCCTACTCCTTTGATAGGGTATCGATAATCATCTCCAAGTGTGACTTTCTAGGGAAACTTCTTTTCTGAAAGGCAAGAGAGAATGTCTCTTTGACCTGTCATGTGCTTGGAAGCACCATTGTCTATGAGCCAAGTGTCCTCACTAGGTGACATTGATCTTGAGAGGGTAGAGATTAAGACATAGTCTTCAATCTGTTATTTTATCATCTTTGTGGGTGGATCTTCATCTTCAACTGTGTGGGCATGGTGCCTCTTGTTTATCTTCTTCTATTCTTTTCGTCTAGCTGGACAATTATTAGCGATATGTCCCATCTTGTCACAATGGTAACATTGGTAGGATGAGAAATATTTTTCTCTTCTTTGACCTTTCTGAAACTTCTAGAATCTCCTTGGAGGGTGAGATTCTTTATGTATGAATTTGTTTTGGGTGTGAGACTCCTTATGAGTTTATTTATGGAAGTAAGGCCTCTTTCTTCCTCCTTTAGTATGAGTAGCTAGGGCTTGATATTCATCTCTTAATAGTATTTCTTCTTTGTTAGCTACTCTTGCTTCTTCTTGAACGCATTCTTCCCAAAGACTGTCAAAGTGTAGTTTCTCCTTTCTAGCACAAATAGTTTGGATGAATTCATCCCAAGGTCTTGTGAGACCATTAAGGGATATCATTATGAGTCTGTCTTCATCTAGAGTATCACCATTTGCTTCTATTTGTTCCATGAATTGTGATATTCTAGAGAAATACTCTTGAATTGTTTCTCCTTTCTGCATCCTTGTATTTTTGAGTTGAGTTCTTAGATTCATCTTTCGGTTGATGTTCTTTCCTTCATACATCCTAGTTAGGGCATCAAAAATTTATTTTGGAGTCTTCTTTGAATCCACTTAAGGAATCAAGTGATCTTTAATAGAATCTACAATGATTCTTTTGGCCCTAACTGTGCCATTTTGGTGTTTTTCTTTAGCTGCAACATCAGTAGGTTCTGGTGCATCTTCTTTTATGAATCTTGCTAGGTCATTCTCTTCAAGAATGAGTGTAATCCTATACTTCCAAGAATGAAATTTTTCCACACCTTCTAGCTTGTCAACAAGCTTAGTGCTTGCAAACATCTTTACCTAGAGCTAGGAAAATGACCAAAAATTGAAAATTATCATAATTTAATTTTGAACTTACCAGGAGGTGTGCTTGGTTGAGGTGAGTAGCCTAGTGCAGTTAGATTTCATAAAATCCAAATTTTTCCCCTTCAAACTTGACTAGTGAAATTTTGGACTAGTACTTCTGGTACTGGTTCTAGTTTCCTAGTTTTTTGGTACTTCTGGTTTTCTGGTACCAGTGAAAACTAGAGTTTCACTTTTTGGGAGTTCTATCCATTGAAAAATTGTGTTGAGGTTGTCAAAGAGTTTTCTAGGCTAGGGTGCTCTTCCTTGATGATTTTTAGGCTGAAATTTCTCTTCAACAGAAAACCCTAATTTTCTTGTACGACAATAGTGACGTTTTTTCTTATCTAGTGAAAGGTGCTCTCTTCAACTTAGCTCTAATACCATGTTAAGGTTTAAGATATTATTAGGTTTCTTTTCAATTTACTAGATAACCATAGCATAGATAGGATCACTGAGAGGAACACAATCACAAGATACACATCATTTATCCTGGGAAATCATCATGGGGGAGAAAACCCAGAAAAAACTTCCTTAATATAGATAGCCAATACAATGCCAAGACAATAAACCAAAACACTAGAGAGTATCCAACATTGAGCAATGTGCCTCTCTCTTCCTTCTTCTCCCAACTGCAGCTACCAAACTTGTGCACTAGATGAGTGAATGAGTGAGTGATCAAATGAGGCGTTGGCTTCCTTTATTTATACAAACTGACAAGTGTTGGAAAGGTGTCTCTTCACTGGGCAAGGCCAACTTGTCTTCTTAGTGGTTAAAACAACTTTAATTAGCCTGGGGGCCGACTTCTCAATTTGCATAATATATTTAGGGTTTGACCAATCCATAAAAGGGGATTTGGTCAATTACAATGCCCAACATGATCAATCCACAAAAGGGGATTGATCTAATAAATAATAATTCAATAATAAATAGAATACTCTTTGCAGTTACAATATTTCAACACCTTTATTGTGCTTATGTTGTGATGGGTTTGCAGAACTGAAATCTTGGTTATTCTTTTGCTTGAATTTTTTCTCAATCTTGACATCATATTGGTAAGTGGCTCCTAGTGAGTTGATGTCCAAGAACTCCATATCTATTTGGATGTACATATGTACACCATCGTGGTACTTCATAACTAGGTGCCACTCAAAGTTATTAATACCTAGATTTGTGCACGAGGTATGGAAGATGTTGGTGTACTCTGGCACCATCTAGTCTCTCTCCTGAAGAAAATTTTTCCATCTCGTATACTAGTCATTGTGGTTTCCAACAAGCCAGTATTTCTCCTTAAGGGCATCAAAAAAAATCCATGCAAGTGGGTTTTAGCCCAAAAATTGTAGACTCATATTTGACATGTTTCTCATAGTAAGTTTCCCACCAATCTCTGACACAGGGAAGAGATTTAAGGAGTGAGAAGGTGGTTTTTTTACTATTGGAAAAATTTTGTACACATAAATAACCCTCTAGCAAACTTAACTGTTTTTCCAAAGCATCGATGTCTATCTGGCCTTCAAATAAAGGAATACCATAGTTAACTTGTACCTTGAAAGGTGTCGCACCTTCAAAGTGACTGATGGTTGAAGTCTCCACCATCGTTGTTGGTAGTAATCAAAGTATCTGAGTGAAATTATCCATAATCACATTTGTCTGTTGTGTGAGGGCTTCCTCGAGCAACAGTTTGATAGGATCTTCCACTCTATTGTCTCTCTTTTCTTTTGTCATGGGACGTCACTTGGGTTGGTGAGAGAAGTTTTCCTCAAGAGAAAATAGCTCGAGAACCAACTCTCTATACCTTGACCTCATTGGGGACATGCACTAAGAAATGACAAGGAGCAAACCTCTGATACCATTGATGCAAATTATATTGAGAATGAAATGAAGGAAAAGATGTAACAAGGAAACACACAGAGATATTGCAAGAAACACAGTGATATAGTTAACTTAGATTCTATTAATTAATGGAATACAATAGACTATAAAAAGCAAAGCACACAAACTAGCTAGAATGGTGGTAGCTTAGCCCTAAAGAGAGAGATATGTTAGATATGCTCATTTGCAAGAGGTTGATTACAAAGAGGCCAAAAAGACATTTTAACATAAAACATGAATGATAAAACCATAAACATCTAAAAATCTAACCCTAGAAGATTAAAAGCCAAAAGTTGTGTGGGCCCCGATGTGGTTAGTTGGTGCATCAACTCCCTAGGGGCATTGCTTTTGCATATGATATCTATTTGGAGCGCTCAATAACCCATTGGAAAGGTCTACCTGAGAAGTACACATTCTGAATAGCCCAATACATGCATCAACCACTCATCAATGTGCATTAAAATATTCTTCATATAAATAAAGTTGAGGTGTCCACCTATACTTGTGTATTGTGGATGATTTACTTGGAAGAATGTTATGTTCCTTTCTTTGCTTTGTATTAGCTAAGTATAACTATTGTCATGACATTTTGAGATTGCAGTTGGAAGTGTACCTATTGTTGGGAAAACTTGGTTTTGTTAGACTTAGTTGTGCATCTAACATACTATATCTTAAGGTGAAGTTATGTGTAGACATTAAGTGAAGAGTTGTAGTCTGGTTATAGTAAGACGAGGTTCGTAAAGCCACTCTAGCTTAGGAAAGGTAGTCCCACACAATGCAAGATAATGAAAATAAAGTTTTTGAGAAAGACTCTTGTGTTTATGACAGGTGGTAGCATATCTCAAGTTCTCCAAGAAGTTGGTTTCAACTTGTTGGATGTTCTTCACCATGTTTCAGATGGAAGGAGTGGGTTGAGAGGGTGTTTTGAATGGTTTGAGATACCAATAAAATTTTGGAAAGGAAGTTTCCTAGGAGGTGTTAGCGATCAAAAATGATTTCCAAATCATTGAGACATCATATGATAAGATAGTCATTAGAGAGAAGATTTATTTTTAAATCTTAAGCCATGAAGTCTTAAAGACAGGTTTAAAACTATATCATTCCAACACATAAATCAAATTGCATTTCAAAATAGACCAAAAAATGATTTTTGTCTTTTGGTGGCTAAGTGGTACAATTACAAGGTTGTGAGCCGCCGAAAGTTAGGGCTTTCGGTAGCTAAATCAGAGTTTCAAGGGAAAATGAGCCACCGAAAGCGTAGAAAAGTCTGTTTTTACTATGCTGAGTCATCATTTTCAAATGATGATTCTGAGCGACTGGAGAATCATTTTCAGAAACAGGCGGAGGCTTTTGTTACTAACACGTCAAAGAACAACAAAATCTCTCATTTTTCCTACAGGTGTCATAGATTGGGAGAATCAAATTCATCTCTGAGCCCTAATTTTCGGATCTCAGAATTTTGCTATTTGACACAAGTTTTTGAAATGCATATCCTGGTCAAATGAAAATGAATCTCAAAGAACTTAGAGAGGTTTTTGCTCAAAACAAACCAGTCTAGAAAAAAAAATTCCAGTTTGTACACATATGTTTTGATTTGAGAGATATAGGTCAATATTTAAACAGAATATTTCCATAAAATTTTGTCTTTTCCAGCCACCTCACAAATTCAAATTTGAGATAGGAAAAGAGGTTATCAGATCCATCTTTTGAGGATCTTGAAACTGATTTGTATAGTTTATTTAAATCCCAGAGAGACACAGTTCAGGGGGTTCAAGTCTAGATAGAGAGACCTTGATGCTATTGTACTAGACTTTCAGATATATGATACAAATCACAGTTTTCTTTCATTATTGATGTCAGATTGCCATTGCATTTCTCTTTCTATACTTTGATTCAAGTTTGTTTTAACTACTAAATGACTGTTATCTCATTTTGTCAGCTCATAAGCTTGATTTAATAGTAATCTACACTATCTTATTTGACCAATCACATGTGTGTATCTGGTTAATAAACATAGTCTTCTTCACCCACAGTTAAGTTATATATCTGATCATTAATTCTTGAAAGCATTGTCTCATTTGATCACATACCCTTGACTGTCTTGATACCAATCCAGTAGGTCATTTATCCCATTTGATCCACATATAAACACAAAAACAATTACACTTTCTAGAGAGATAACAAAAACAATTACAATTTCTTCATGATACATATTTTCAGACTTAGTTTTCATTTTATCATTATCACGACAGTGATGTAGAAAATCCAGAACATGCTTATTATTTTTTTTCCAGAAATTGTCAGTTGTAATACGCCATTACATCAGAGTGGTGAATTTAAATCACAAGGATATGGTGAAGGGGAGCAAAAAGTTTTAGATCAACGGTTAATCATACAGTCTTTTTCATCAGAGGCTGAGCAGTCTACATTTAACACTGAGATTAGTGAAGACAACCATCAACAAAATCATCTCAGTCAGTTGGAACAACAATAAGAAGAGGTATTTCATTGTAAATTTGATGACCCAATTGCAGATTATTTGGAGATTATGAGCAGCTTAAATATAAAAATATTTTTGTCAGAAGAAGGACAATTCTTTCATATTTTCCAATTGCATTTCTGCTTGTTATGGTTTCTTATATTTTTGTGGTCAAGATCAAGCATGATGTCAGTAAATCAGTTTCTGACATGGCTTCATTGGAAGCATGATTTCACTTGATAAGAGACAGTACAGTTGGTTAGTGTAGGAGTAGGCAGGAGAATAAGTTCTTCATATGAGAACATAAATTATATTTAGTTGTTGATTTCTTAAATAAGCAAAGCAGGCTGCAGGCAAGCTACAGGTTTATAGGGGATCAATTATAAAGGCCATATGACTCCATGCCCAATAGTAAAGGCAACTGAAACTACTAAGTTCTTGGAAATCTCGCAGGGAGGTCTCCATCCCAGTTGGAGATAGATGTTAGAAATCAAAAATGATTTCCAAATCATTGAGACATCATATTACAAGATAGTAATTAGAGAGAAGATTTATTTTAAATCTTAAGTCATGAAGTCTTAAAGACATGTTTAAAACTATATCATTCCAACACATAAATCAAATTGCATTTCAAAATAGACCAAAAACTGGTTTTTAGCTTTCAGTGGGTAAGTGGTACAATTACAGGGTTGTGAGCCGTCGAAAGTCAGGGTTTTTTGTGGCTAAATCATATTTTCAAGGGAAAATGAGCCCCCGAAATTGCAGAAAAGTTTGTTTTTACTGTGTTGAGTCATCATTTTGAAATGATGATTATGACCAACTGGAGAATCATTTTGAGAAACGGGTGGAGGTTTTTCTTACTAACACATCAAATAAAAATAATCTCTCTCATTTTTCCCACAGGTGTCACATATTGGGAGAATCGAATTCATCTCTGAGCCCTAATTTTCGGATCTCAAAATTTCCTTGTTTGACACATGTTTTTGAAATGTAGATCCCAGGAAAATGAAAACGAATATCAAATAACTGAGAGAGGTTTTTTCTCAAAACAAACCAATATACAAAAACCTCTTCCATTTTGTACACAACTGGTTTTTTTTTAGAGATATAGGTCAATATTTAAACAACATATTTCCAGAAATTTTTGTCTTTTCCAGCCACCTCACAAATTCGAATTTGAGATAGGAAAAGAGGTTATCAGATCCATCTTTTGAGGATATTGAAACTGATTTGTAAAGCTTATTTAAATACCACAGAGACACAGTTTAGGGGGTTTGAATCTAGATAGAGAGACCTTGATGCTATTGTACTAGACTTTTAGATATATAATACAAATCACAATTTTCTTTCATTATTGATGTCAGATTGCCATTGCTTTTCTCTTTCTGTACTTTGATTCAAGTTTGTTTTAACTGCTAAATGACTGTTATCTCATTTTGTCAGTTCATAAGATTGATTTAATGGTAATCTACACTATCTTATTTGACCCATCACATGTGTGTATCTGGTTAATAAGCATAGTCTTCTTCACCCATAGTTAAGTTATCTATCTGATAATTAATTCTTGAAAGCATTGTCCCATTTGATCATATACCCTTGAATGTCTTGATACCAATCCAGTACGTCAGTTATCACATTTGATCCACATATAAACACAAAAACAATTACACTTTAAGTTATCAGGCTTCTTCAAGATACAACCTGAGAAGGACTCCTAGAGAGATAACAGGAGGCATGGGAGCTCATTGAGGTAGAATCTAGTAGCATGGGTGTTGGAGAGATTCCTCTATCAATAGTTCTCTAGAATAGCTCCAATTGTTTTTGGAGACTAGATGAAGGTAGAGGATGACATTGAGTTGTTGTTACAGGTTGTAGTCGATCCAGGAGAATCCTAGCCAAGTGTCCCATCATGCCTTAGAGTGCATTTTAGCCAAGTTAAATGTACATAGCAATCATAGAGGAAACAAAAGAGAACTAACTAATCTAACTACTTCTAAGCTATCCTACGCAAGAGAGAATATACAAAATGAATACATCATGAAATAATGTCATTAATTGTAGAAGTAGTTCATGTCAATAAATAACACGTTAAAACAATAGCGTTGTGGATTAAATAAAAAATAGTTGAAGACTAAACCTGTAACATTAACATTGTAGTCATTAGAAATCATAGCTTAAACATCTCAAATACTGCACATAGAAATAGATCATATGACAAATATTCAAGAGGTTTAAAAGACATACAAATGTACAATAGTCCCAAATGCATTCAACAATAATCATGATCTCAAAATGTCTTTTCTCTTCATTTATGAGATAATAGTATCTTAATCAAGCGATGGTAAAAAGTCATCTATTACATTCAATGGTGTTCCTTTTATAAAACAAGACCTTTCACCTCCTGTAACAACCAACAATTACATCTCTTCAACTTGGTTATTTTGTCTCATTAAATGACTTGAGTTTCCCATACATTTTTTTAAATGAATATACTAGTGTTATAAATAGAAGTTAAAAAGACTCATGAGTAGTCAATCTTGCTTTAAGGCTATTCATGAGTGATATTTATTAAAGATATCATTGATTCTTCTTAGTTGTATCATTTTCTATTCTTCAATTTTTTTTGGATGTCAATATGGTGAATAAGATCCTTTGATCTTCTTCTTCTTTGCTTCATCTTTCTAGTGTGCTCTTGTAGGTCTAATTTTTCCTCCTGGAACTCTAGTTATGGCTACCTGAACATTGCACAACCCATTTTTTAATCAAAATTCATCCTCTTATAGTCCTTGATTTTTTTGGTATTTTCCATCACTATTCCTGCATTGAATTCCTCCTCCAATGTGTTCTCCCACTCAATATCTTTCCAATGAGATATCATGGGCTCAATTTGGACTCACATATCTCAAGATATGGCTACTTGAAGTCGGTGCTCAACAACCCTTGATCTTATTGTGGGGAGATCTGGACTGTTGATATTCAACCTTAAAACAATTATCCCACATGCATCAGGTAATTTGAACTTTTCTCCCCCCCCCCCCAAGATCATGAGTAAGAGAGATAAAAAAAAATCATTCCAACATGACCCAAAAAGGATTTTCCTTCCAAGTTATGAATAACCTTGAGTTCTTTCTAGCATTACTAGTTCAGATTCTTGGAAAGTTAAAGAGTGTAAGACCCAAAAGATTGATGATTTACAGCCCACAAGAACTCAAATTACCATGTCTATGGTCAACACATATGTTGAGATCTTTTCCATCAAGGTATTTACAACCTCTTATCATTCGAATAATTTCAAGATTCATGTATGTTGAAATGAGAGAACAATACTAATCCATGATAAAAATAAAATTAACCAATAGTGTAACCAAAATGAGTGACTCATTCTACATTGAGATACTTGGTCAATAAGACAGTGTTGGGGGGAAGATATGCAAATGGTTGTTATTATTCCAGGAGTCTGACTTTGAAGTAATTATGAAGCCGGGAAAGTTAAACTCGGGACCTAATCATTTGTTGCGCATACTATCATGTGAAGATGCAGGAAATTTGGATGATCGTTTACCAAATGCGCACTTATTTGCAGTACAGATGGTTGATGATTATTTTGTAGATATAGTCAAGTTCTTGAGCATGGGAGTAACCCCACCTAACTTTACAGTTGCACAGAAGAAGTAGTTTCTAGTAAAGGCAACAAATTATCAACTTATAACATGGCACTTATATAAGTTGGACGCAGATGGTATTATGTGACGATGTGTATTGGAGCATGAGAGATGGATGATACTATTAGAGGCACATGAAGAGATTGTAGGAGGTCACTATGCAGGAAAAGTGACAACTTAGAATATTTTGCGCGTAGGACTATGGTGGCCCACCGTTCACAAGAATGTTAAGGAATTATGTCATACTTGTGATGTTTGTTAGAGAATTGGGAAGCCATCCAGGAGAGATGAGATGTATTTAGTACTAGAAGTTACATTACAGATTTTTGACAAATGGGAAATAGATTTTGTTCGACCAATCAACCCACCTGTGAAAAGGTCAGGAGCTAGATACATCATCACTACGACAGATTACTTGACTAGATGAGTTGAAGTAGAGCCTGTCAGAGACTACAGTGTGGAGATTTCTATGCTATTTCTTTTTAAGAATGTGGTTACAGTATTTGTATGCCCGAGAATCCTTATGAGTGATCAAGGGACTCATTTTTTGAATAGGATGATTGTTTCCTTGACAAGAGAATTTTAGGTTCATCATCAGGAGAATGGAACAGTGGAAGCCTTCAACAAGATACTAGAGCATGCATTAACTAAGGTATGTAGTGTGAGTTGAGATGATTGGGACTTGAGGATTCCAACAGTGTTATGGGCATACCGGACTACAAATAAGAAGTTGATAAGACAGACACCATTTAGAGTAGTGTATGGCCAGGAAGCAGTCATACCTATGGAATTTATTGTGCCAAGTCTGCTCATTGTTGTGCTGACAGAGCTTATTGATTCTAGTGAAATAGAGAAAATATCGTCAAAGATAATAGAGCTGGAAGAAGATCGGTTTTTCGTAGGATTCCATTATCAGGTTTAGAAAGCACGTGAGAAATAATGGCATGACAGGCACATTAAACAAAAGAAATTCTAGACAAGAGACTTAGTTTTTCTCTATGACAACAAGTTCTTGCAGTGCTTTGGAAAGTTCCAAATGCACTCCTTGGGCCTGTATGTCATAATATCTGTGACAGATGAAGGTGTTATTCAGTTGGGGAAACTGAATAGAGAAATTGTGGAGGGATTGGTGAATTGAAGTCGACTGAAAATGTATAGGGATGGTCGGGCTTCTGCACATTAGCTTGACTATGAAAAATGTGTACTATAACACTTGTATAATAGTATTTGTACTATATAAAGAAAGAAAATAATAAAAGCAATAAAAGAGGTTGAGGCAAGAGACAAAAAGTTGAAGCTATGCATAAGGCATTGTTCAAAAAGTTAAACTAGTAAAGAGGTAAACCATAAAATGTTGTTGAGATGTAGAAAGAGGAAAGAATTGTGCGCATGAAGGAGTATTGAATTGTGATAGTGATCTGCACAGAGGGAGTGAAAAGAATTAAAGAGAATATATGACACAAAAAACATTAAAGACAAAACATGACGAAGAGGTAGTGGAGACAAATAGAAAGAGGAAAGAATTGTGCATGTGAAGGAGTATTGAATTGTGATAGTGATCTGCACAGAGGGAGGGAAAAGCATTAACGAGCATATATGACAAGACAAACATTAAAGAGAAAACATGACAACGAGGTAGTGGAGACATGTACTCATAAATGAGAAATGGAAAGAGGATTTTGATAGGATGGAAAATCTAGCGTATCATCCATCGGAGGATATGAAGTTAATGAACAATTAAGGAAAGAATTGAATGTAAATGCAAGTGGATTAGACTGCAAATTTGGGCGTGAAGAAGAATGGAAACATCTAGCGACAGGCTATAAAAGCAGTTGAGGGGTCGACAGGAAAAGGTTATTGTTGTTCGAGCATTCATAAAGGTAGAAAAAACCGAGTGAGTTTGATAGAGCTGAGAAAGTAATATGCAGACATGAGTTAGTTGTAGAGAGAAATGGTGACACTGAAAATAGGAGAATCCTCATCAGAGCAGAAGAAACAATGCACCAGCCAGACATTGGTACATGTAGTTAAGGAAACCCTGAGAGCGTTAGCATTAGGGCCAAGCCTAGTTAAATTTGTGAAGGATTATGTGCCACCTGGGAAGCCAAGAGAGAATCAAGTTAAGCTACCAAAGGATTCAAAGTATGAACTTGTCAAACCAAAGACCCCACTGGGGGTAATCATTGAAGGAGATATGTTAGGCACAGTAGGAAATATGAAGTTTGCATGCCATGATTTGGCATATGTAAAGAAGTTTCTAGAGTCAGTACCAGATAAGTACATGCGGACAAAACTCAACCCAGATTCACAGGAAATTATAGTAGAGCCATAGGTCCACTATAGTGAAGCCAGATTCAAGAATTGGTACAATAATCTTGTGCCTCCCTACAATAATCATGATCTCAAAATGTCTTTTCTCTTCATTTATGAGATAATAGTATCTTAATCAAATGATGGGAAAAAGTCATCTATTACATTCAATGGTGTTCCTTTTATAAAACAAGACCTTTCACCTTCTATAACAACCAACAATTACATCTCTTCAACTTGGTTATTTTGTCTCATTAAATGACTTGAGTTTCCCATACAATTTTTTAAATGAATATACTAGTGTTATAAATAGAAGTTAAAAAGACTCATGAGAAGTCAATCTTGCTTTAAGGCTATTCATGAGTGATATTTATTAAAGATATCATTGATTCTTCTGAGTTGTATCATTTTCTATTCTTCAAATTTTTTTGGATGTCAATATGGTGAACAAGATCCTTTGATCTTCTTCTTCTTTTCTTCATCTTTCTAGTGTGCTCTTGTAGGTCTAATTTTTCCTCCTAAAACTTTAGTTATGGCTACTTAAACATTGCTCAACCCATTTTTAATCAAAATTCATCCTCTTATAGTCCTTGATTTTTTTGGTATTTTCCATCACTGTTCCTGCATTGAATTCCTCCTCCAATGTGTTCTTCCACTCAATATATTTCCAATGAGATATCATGGACTCAATTTGGACTCCCAGATCTCAAGATATGGCTACATGAAGTTGGTGCTCAACAACCCTTGATCTGCTTGTGGGGAGATCTAGACCATTAATATTCAACCTTAAAACAATTATCCCACATGCATTAGGTAATTTGAACTTTAATGGCATATTATTTGTCTTCCCCCCCCTCCCAAAGATCATGAGTAAGAGAGATACAAAAAATTCATTTCAACATGACCCAAAAAGGATTTTCCTTCTGTTGGTCACTATAATTGCTTAATTAATTTCAAACAACCAAGTGAAACATAAATTATCAACCCAGGGAAGTCTTTTGTTTCAAAGATAGCTGCGCACTATATATGCTTAATTCCAAAAGCACTTAGTGTTGTAGTAAGGAATTCATTCTATCTAACTTGCTGAAATGAACTGAAGCTCTGGATTGTATCACAGGAAAGAGATCTCCCTATTGCAATTCTTTATAGTTCAAATTAAGAATCCTGGATTACATTTTAAAATAACATTGCAATGGGTAAGAACAACTA
>ML786893.1:795255-818995 GCA_009831015.1 Picea engelmannii | reverse complement strand
GAGGTAACCAAGGATATCTAAACTGGAATTCTGAGTGAAGGTGAAGAAAAGAAGGCCGAAATGCAAGGAAGGATAAATTCTTTTGATGGTGCTTTCTAAGGTATGTTATTTACAGGTCATCTCACCATTTTCGCTATAACTTTGTTTATATAATGATTCAGACCATGGAATTGCTATAAAAGTAAGAAAACATATCCAAGTATCTTTAAAAAAAAATTCATCTTGTGGGTCATTGTATTTTTGGAGTTACACTCCGTGGAAAACAGGGTTTGTGGCTAGTCCTAAAACTAGTCAAAATCAGGTGTTTCAGGTAAAAAAATCATAAATTATTCATAACAGATCCAAATTCAGTGAGACCAAATGCGTTAGTTAGGGTATATTCTTTAGTATGTTGTGTAACATTTTTAGATAATTTCATCAAATATTTTGTGTGAGGCACGCTCTACAAGGTCTCTCTCTAGAATAAGCTAGAATTCCGCTCCAAACGTAAAAACATCATAACTTCTTCATAACAGGTGAGACCAAATGTGTTGGTTAGGGTACAATATGTAGTATGTTGTGTAATATTTTCAGATCATTTCATCAAATATTTTGTGCGGGGCACGCTCTACAAGGTCGCTCTCTAGAATAAGCCAGAATTTAGCAAGGTATGTCATTTTTGCTATAACTCCTTTTCTGAGAGGTTCCAAGTAGTGACACTTGGAGGAATTGCATAAAACACACTGAAGAACATTGTGTATCAGTTTTAGATCTTTATACATTACAGGTTCAAAGTTATGATTACTTCAAGTTAGGGTTGTTGACTAATCCAAAACTAGGCATGTGAGACTAAAGAAAAGTTTGATGAAAATGCTAGTCTCATGTTTTTAAAGTTAAGGAAGATTTGTAGGAATGTGATCATATACACCAGGTCTATTATAGAGCTACAAATAATATTTGGATGATGAAATGGATGAGGGATTTTTGTTGTGGTACATGTTGAGTACATGATTGAGACAAGTAGTTGATGAGTTGGCGCACATACATGAGATGTATAGTTGATGATGTTGGTACATATTGATGAGTCATAATTGATGAGTAGTTGACACATGATTGGTACATACTTAGTACATGGTTGTTTGCACTTGTTTATGGTACAGGTTGATTACAGGTTGGTGCATGGTTGATGCACTTGTTTATGGTATAGGTTGATTACAGATTGGTGCATGGTTGATGCACTTGTTTATGGTACAGGTTGATTACAGGTTGAGGTACAGTTTGATGCATGGTTGATGCATAGTTCAGATTTATTGGTACAGGTTTACAGCGGTATATCTCACAGTGATAGTGTGACAGTGGTTCCATCATTCTACTTCTACTTCAAGGTGGCAGGACGGAGCAAGGACAGTTGGTTGTAGCCGGAGAACATTGGGGGTTGTAGCCTCCTTCTGGTTGTAGCTAGAGAATTGGGGAGTTGGAGCTTCCCTCAGGTTGTAGCCTAAGAAACTAGGGAGTTGGAGCCTCCTTCCAGTTGCAGCTGGAAAACAAAGAAAGTTGGTGCTTCCAATGAATGTAATTCTTCAAGACATATAAGAAAAAACATTATGTGGTTCCCCGATTTGAGTTTCCACATGAAACACTGGTGTACTGTGTATGTGTATGATTGTTCATTTGTTCATTGCTTATTTACTCTGCAATTATTGGATGATAATGCTTCATTGATATAACACTTGGATTATATGGTTAAAAAAGGATTAAATTTCTCTATTACTGATTCACCCCCCCTCTCAGTAATCCAACAACTTGCGTCATTATTTTGTGCTCGTTAAACCATTAAGGAGACACACACAAAAAAAAAGAGTGAGATTTTTTTTACCATTGGTCTATTCTCAAAATGGCAGTGTCAATTGAGTCACCTTTGAACATGGCACTTGTTTGAGTCCTCATCACACAGTTGGTTTTTAGATTTCCTAAGAGTCGTCCCAGTAATACGAGTCAAAGATTCTCCTCTGACTGGTTACTCTTCCAATCATCATGGAGAATGCTTCAATGCCTCCTACATTGTTGCACTATATTTGTTCAACTCTTGTGTCTAGTTTCCATGTTACCATTGTGTTGTGCTATATGTTCAAGGGAAGTTTAAGCTTGAGTTAGCCATTTTTTGTTTCATTGACTTTCTGAGTCGGCCATCTCTGTGTCACTTGTACTTGGTGATACTCTCTCTTCACATCATCTCTTAGTGTATGTTTCGTGTCAATTTATAGGGGATACATTAAGACCCTCCTTCAACGGATCTCTTCATATCAACTTCAACACATTATCTAGGAGAGGGATGTAGAAACCAACTAGTACCTTGGAGTGGCAAGACTCTTCATGATTGACAATGGGTTTACATCATTGACTCCTGATCGATTTATTCTACAAGTGTTCAAAATTAGATACTCTATTCACACTTGTTAGATTGTACTAGGTACCTTGAGGTCCATCTTCCTCATTGGTGTATCCCCTTGCGTATGTTAACGATATACATCAATGACTAATAATCAGACGATTTCTACCATGCTTGACACCATCTCATCTATTCACATGATGTAGATTAGTACCATCAGGGTTTGGGACGAAGACCTTGGGTACGGAGACACATCATTCCTTTACAACATCCCCTCCCAAGTTGTGATGGAGTATATCACTTATCTATGAGTACTTTGAAGACTTTGGGGCACTTTCATCAGTGCTCCTTGTCTTCCTAATGTATATATGCTATGTCATAGATCCATATTGTATTTGTTGGTGGCTATAATTGCATACATGACATAGATCCACATTTCATTGTCTCGTGGCTATGATCTCATTGATGACATGGATCCATCATGTATTGTTTCGGTGGCCATTTTCTTGCATTTCATATCATGGATCTGTAGTGCATTGTTTAGTGTCCATGCTCTTCAAAGTTTGAGTATGTCTACCTAGGGGATGGTCCATATATGTATTCATTCTTGGTGTTTGGTTCCATGTCCTCTTTTCTCTCTGGACCTCCTTTTCTCTCTCCTCACGCAGCCTCACATGGACACCATTTTATTGTAATGTGTTTCAACCATCCATTCCTTTCTTGACACTATTGGAGTTACTTCACACACACCTAGAATTTATTTTTACTAAGGTTTTTCCTTGTTTATTAGTCATAATTAGTCATTATCCAGTCTTCTATATTTTAGGGGAGAATATTCCACGTGGAGAATATTCTCTTTCAGTTGACACTTTAGTTTGACTAGTTGAGTTGATTTTAGATGTTGCATTGGTTTTGTCACCATGAAACATTGGGATCATCACCAGCTAATGCGCATTTGCCTTGGTATCATCAACAGACTGGCACATTACCCTTGTTTCCTTGAGTTAACTCCTCACTACTCTTTGTTCAGTCAGTTAACTCAACTAGGTGGCAGTTCACTCACATAATTGCCTGAGAGACTAGATTAGGTGGCAGTTCACTCCCGTAACTATTGGTACCTGTCTAGATCACTCTAGACCACCACTATGGCTCATCATTTACTCATGTATCCTATATCTATTGTAAATTATTCACTCTTTGAGTGTGGAAACGATTAATGAGAATTCTTTCATTATTTTTCTCCTTCTTCTTCTCTCTGCAAATGTGTGTATTATTGTTTAGCTAAATCTATTCTGTTCAGGTTCAACACATTTACATGGTATCAGAGCTGACGAAATGCTAAGAAAAATCTACACCAAAATGTTTTGCAGGTACAAAAGATTGAAGACAACAAAAATATGGATTATTTGCCAAAAATACTTCTCACGCCTCATAGCTATTTGGAATGGAAGCCAAAAATTCAGCTTCTTCTCAGATGCAGAGGCTTGTACCAAATAACTATGGCAATGGAAGTAGAGTCTGATTCTTCCGATGAGAAAAACGATTTTTTCAATAGACAAGATATGGCCATAGGATGTATCCTCTATTTTTTTTCTCCAGAAATTCTCCACCAAGTATGTGATGTCACACAAGACTTCACTACAAATGAATTATGGACCAGATTAAAGGCTCCATTTGAAAATAAAGAAGATTGTGAAGATTGCATGCAAGGGACTGAAAATATAGAGCCATAAGAGAAACCGTCAGAAGATCAAGCCTCTTATTATGAAGAGTCTTCTACAAAAGTTTTTGCAGAAATTTGTATTCCAATAATTAAAGATGATGTCTACTCCATTTCAGATTTGTTTTCTGAAATTCATGTGGAAGATATATGGCATGCATCTCAGGAGTCACACAGACACTTTTCCATGCGCAATGCATGCATCTCAGGAGACAAAAAGGAAGCCATGCACATCAGATGCCATTATGATATTTTATGAGCACAATTTCTAGAAAAAAATTGGATATTTGAATTCCTCTCGGGAAAATATCCAATTTCGAAAAACAAATCATCCGAAACGGATTCCGAGAAGTGAAGTTATGATCGTTTTAAAATCAATAAAATTTCAGCGTTTTTCCGGAAACGACCGCACGGTTTTTAAAGTTTCATCCAAACTTTATTTGGATATTATTCATTACAAGAAGATAAAGTGGATATGTTTGGAAACATCAATGGTGCATATACTTCATCAGATCCGTGCAGACATCTAAATCTTAAACAAAATCTTCAACGAGCACAAACTTGCACAGTTGTGAGGTCTTCTTGGAGTGAAGGACAAGGTTGCTTAGCAATTGTTTTTTTGTTCCTTCTCATTTTTATTTTTTTTATGCATTGTAATTTGAGGGGGGGTTTTCCCATGAGGTTTTCCCTCTTTCCTCATTTATTTCAGTGTATCTTTTGTATTTCGGTACCTAACATGGCGTTGTAGACGGGACCCATTCTTTATTTTCACCATAGTGATGTTCAAGGGGGGTGTTGGAGTTACTTCACACACACCTAGGATTTATTTTTACTAAGGTTTTTCCTTGTTTATTAGTCATAATTAGTCATTATCCAGTCTCCTATATTTTAGGGGAGAATATTCGCTTTCAGTTGACACTTCAGTTTGACTAGTTGAGTTGAGTTTAGATGCCGCATTGGTTTTGTTACCATGCAACATTGGGATCATCACCAGCTAATGCGCACTTGCCTTAGGATCATCAACAGACTGGCACATTACCCTTGTTTCCTTGAGTTAACTCCTCACTACTCTTTGTTCAGTCAGTTAATTAAAGACTAGTTGACTAGTTAACTCAACTAGGTGGCAGTTCACTCACGTAACTGCCTAAGAGACTAGACTAGGTGGAAGTTCACTCCCATAACTGTTGGTGTGTGTCCAGATCACTCTAGACCACCACTATGGCTCATCAGTTACTCATGTATCCTATATCTATTGTAAATTATTCACTCTTTGAGTGTGGAAAAGGTTAATGAGAATTCTTTCATTCTTTCTCTCCTTCTTCTTCTTTCTCCAATTCTCTCTGCAAATGTGTGTATTATTGTTTAGCTAGATCTATTTTGTGCAGGTTCAACACATTTATAGAGACCACACATTAGGGGGAATCTGTTATAGCCTTAATTTCCACCCTACAATCCATAAGGGAATCCAATAGGAGATGAAATCCAAAGCACATTTCTTTCTTGAGATTTAGGACCCTTTTTAAGGTCGTCGTGGGATTCATAGAAGACAACACGTATTGATCATCACATGTCATTTGTAGTGCAACAAGTGATGATATGTGTAACATTCTAGATTTGATGAGTTATGAAGAGCTAAGCGATGGGTGAGTTGTGTCTTTGTGGTATGAGCCTAGGAACTCATACCATTCGAGTTTATATTGGGTTCTAGAAGATCTAGAAGCCCTCCCAAGCCTCTTCCAAGGATGTATATAAGAAATACAAGTTTTGAGAAACATAAGGAAGTGTTAGTACTTAAATTGCAGTGTCCCTACAAGAAGTTTAAATTTACGGTATAAAAATGAGTGGATTATTAGAGGAATTCGTTGTGGGATGTTTTAAGTTTCGGTAGAGAAATCAATAGGTCGCTTAAAAGGTTTGCTACATAAATTATTTCTTTCAAAGCCCCAGTTATTGGTACCTAAATTTGATCCCATCAAAAGTTTCAACCTTTTCGCCAATTTTGTGTCAACTTTGCCAAAGCCTTCAAATTTTTCGTCAAACTTTGTCAAAGTCTCCCATAGCCTCAAATTATCAATATGGTGAAGTCTAGGAATTCGTTGTGGGATGTTTTAAGTTTCGGTAGAGAAATCAATAGGTCGCTTAATAGGTTTGCTACATAAATTATTTCTTTCAAAGCCCCAGTTATTGGTACCTAAATTTGATCCCATCAAAAGTTTCGACCTTTTCACCAATTTTGTGTCAACTTTGCCAAAGCCTCCAAATTTTTCGTCAAACTTTGTCAAAGTCTCCCATAACCTCAAATTATCAATATGGTGAAGTCTTACAATTTTCTTTTGTCTCTTCTATTAAATTATCAATATGGTGAAGTCTTACAATCAAACTTTGTCAAAGTTTCCCATAGCCTCAAATTATCAATATGGTGAAGTCTTACAATTTTCTTTTGTCAAAAATTAGCCTCAAATTATCAATATGGTGAAGTCTTACAATTTTCTTTTGTCAAAAATTAGCCTCACATTATCAAATATGGTGAAGTCTTACAAAAGAATATGGTGAAGTCTTACAATTTTCTTTTGTCATTTTTGAAAATGAGGTATTCCAATTCCAAACCCAATCACCAAGTCCTTAATCGAAATCGAATACCCAACTCATATAAACAACCGCGCTATCAAATTTCTAGTCAACCACCAAGTATCAAATCCCGCCAATATTGCAGAACGCATCAAATTGGATTGCATATTGCTGTGCACGAGACCATATTGCAGAACGCATCAAATATGATTGCATATACCTGTGAATATAAACAACAAAATATTGTACTCATGTTGTATGTGGGATATGTCCACAGATGCATAACAAAAGTGCGCCAATAATTATCAAATGTTATGACAGGTGTTCAAGCGCTGCCAAGAGAATGTTGCGAGGTCAAATGAAGAGGCACCAATACAAGCATATCATGAGATCGTCCAAATGTAAGCTAGATGCCAAAGCCGAGACATAGTCACCGCGAAGTATCAAAGCTATTTTACCAGGTGCACTTGCATGGGTTTGTTACATTGGCAATTGCTAGAGATGGATGCAAAATAATAAAAGGACCTCGACCCCCTTTCATGGTATTCAATACCACGACGCCATCCCCACGGAATTGTTTATCAAAACTACCAACAAGGCAGTGGTTTTCGAGCAGCGAATTTCAGATGCAAATTCCGGGACAATGGAGAGGAATTTAAAAAATCCGAGACATGGGTTTTTTGCAGGATGGACTCAATTGGATGACTCTAGAGCGTATTTGCAAAATTGTGAATGGTTTGAGAGTTTTTACCATTATACTGTAGGGCCTACGCCCAATTTTCATCTACGACCAAATTGGTAAAATACTCAGCAAATGGAACGCTTGGGACTAACACTTATTGTGGTTGAAATGAAGGGAGACTTTTTTCTTTTGCAGGTGATTATAAACTTGTCAAGAGTTAGAATGTATATTCCTAGAATTGCACAAAAGCTATATTCTATGAAAAGAGGTATCATTACAAGGACATATCTTCCCTAAGTTCACACATTTGCGTGCCCTCAATTTTTTATTTATCAGGGAAACATTTTCTTTTATGTAGTTATGTTTATATCCTTTGTAGTGTGTGCTAGGCTACAATTTATCCTCTGCATGTGTTTTGGGAACCTCTGTATTCACTGATTTAATCCACCCAGGGCTTGTCATCTATTCACTGATTTAATCCACCCAGGGCTTGTCATCTATTGAAGGTTTTTTATCCTTCTTATATGTGGAGGTCTCTCTATATGAGAGATTAATTGCAACTGCAGATCGAGATCTCAAGATTTGTTATATTTTCTAAATATCCTCTTGGAGGGGCACATGAAATACATAGTTTTTAGTTCATAGAAACTTTGTTTTTTGTATATCATTTTTTGAGTTGAAAAATAAGATTTTAAAAATCTTATAGTCTTAGGGGTGGTGATGCGACAGTGTGTTTATGGCACTACATGAATAGACAACTTTAGGACACTTGAAATTGGAGGAAATGGCAGTGACAGGGAAGGAAAAAAGGGATGTCTGGTGGCAGAGTAGAAGTCCAAAAATACGTAACAGAATGTGAAGTTGAATGGGTTGATTCAGAAGATCCACTATTCCTTTTGTATACATGTAGTTAGTTTTCTCTTTGATGATGTTATGGATGGTTTTGATTGATAAAATTGGGAAACAAACCTATTAAAAAGTCTTATTGGAAATCTTCTTATGGAATACACAAAGGCATCAAATATTTGTTGCCACCAACTAAATACATCCAAGTGTGCACATATTAATAATTATTACAAGGGACTCATGAATTTCATGCATAGGGAAGAAGTGCATTGGTAAATTTCATCATCAAAACTAATCGGAGAAGTCTAAAGGACATGTGGGACAAAATATAGAAAGCAACATAATTCCTATTCTCAGGAATAGGACAACACATGGGGTTGAGGTGTCAAAAGCCCCAAAATCCTCTTCAAATACAATTCTTTTTGGAAATATTTGTTCCATATTTCCAGGAATCATTTGAGTAACCATTTCTAGAAATGGAGGCAGTGATTCAACATTAGAGGAAGATAAAATCAATAGTTAAAGACTGGAGCTAGGGGGAGGAGAGGAGAGGAGAGGAATGGATTAGAATTTTGGAAAAAACTGTGTATCATTTTAAGCCTGTAGGCATTTGTCTTTGTAATATTTCATTATTAAATATTCATGAGAGTTATGTTACCAATTTGTAAATATATTTGTTTTTCATTACTAATTTTCCTCTCATTTGAATGAAATTACAGTTATGAGCATCAATAATTGTTCATGATTTGTGGATTCATGTCTAGCAAAGCTTCGTTGTACCTGCCCATGTTTCATGTGTTCATTCAAGCTTCATTCATTCATTCTCAAAAATCCATTGTGTTTATGAAATGTTCAGTCTATATGATTATACATAGTTTATCTAGCCTAGATTGCCTTGTGTTTCATATATTTTTCCTTAATTCTTCTACCTCTCACATATACCTTAAACCTGTATGGTAACTAGTTTAATTGCCTCTTATCCATGAAATGTAACAAATGAACCCATGCCCAATGGTCTTTATATTTAATATTACTTGTGTTAATTCCATTTTTACCCAATATTATTTCCTTACCCTACCCGATCCACCTATTTAAAACCAAATTTCTTTCAAGATGTGCTAGGAAATTCTCTTTTGTGGTCAAGATAAATCTTTAGTGCTAACATGAAGAATCATTTGCATACTTATGTTGTCCAATTTCATAGGTGCTACTCATTTTCATAACAACCAGAATCGGATTTCCTAGTTTGATCAAGAAGCCGAGAAGGATTAAGGAGTAGGGTCCAAGCTGGAGGATGCATCATCACTAAGGTATGGGTTTGATGTAATTCCTTCATATTAATCAATAGATCATTGGTTCCCGCTATATTTATTGTGTAATTGAATCACATAAGATAGATCTGGTTTATTCCATTATATATCAAGTTAGATTCAAGTTAGATATAGGATTCTAATTCCAATTAGAGAGGGAGAAAGGAATTGTTTGTATTTTGTGTGCATGAAATGGGTTGAGGAGATTGGAGATGGAACTTCAGATCTGCATTAGACGATATATACGAAGGGAAACCTACAATGAAAGGTATGCTATCTCTACCACTCCTTAGGTTAAGTGTGAATCCATTTGCTTGAGTCTAGGAAACCCATATAATTTTATCCCCACTATCTTTCTAGGATCAATAGGAAGGTCCTAGGGAGATCTACTTACAATATTGGTGATATTTCTTCACTAACAATTATTAACTACATCAAAGTTTGATGGATACACTATTCAAAGGATGATGATACTTGGGAGTTGGATTCCAAGATGAGGGGACTATAACCTTATTTTTATTTATTTATGATTAGCTCCTCATAGGGGGATGAGTTGTAATGCCCCATTTTTCTTCCTATCTTACTTTTATTATTGTTGTTGTATGGGGATTCATTCAAACCTATTGTCCATTTTGAGGTTAACATTTGATATTTGGATATATTCTTGCATATTTGATCAACACATATTATTTTTGGAGCTAAACTAATGATACTATGTCTTTTGTTATTCATCTTTATGTTCATTCAAGTATTATTGTGAACAAGTCCTATATAATGATCATTGATATTTAAGTATGTATGATGCTTGGATTAGTGTGTATTATCTAATTATGTGCATGTGATTACTTCGATGTTGATATGATTGCAAGGATAATGTTCTTAAAACATAGGTAAGATGTTGGGAGAAACCCAAAAGGTTTAATATACAAATCGTTGTGAACACACACCTTGGGAATGACCTCAACTCAATGAGGATGACCTAATCCTTAGTGACCTTAGGTATTTTGTAAGGCATATATGTAATTAATACTTGGTTTGGGTAATATTACATTCCTAAAGTGAATTTAGGTTTGTAGACTAGAGGGGTTGGGATTATATTTGGTGAGTGATGTTCATGTGACCTAATTCATTTTACCCTAACCATAATTTTTCCAAAAACATATTTATGAATTCTAATTACCATTTGTGGGGGATTAGCCAGGGGGAAATAATAATTTTTTTTTTATTTCAATTAATAAATTAGTGTTGGGAACTTCTATTCGGAAAAGAGGGTAAGCCTAGCTTTCTGTGTTGTTGGGACCCGTGAATTCTCATGAAAGGAATGTGTTGGTTTTCCTTAGTTTTTGATAGCTCATGAAAATATCTACAATATCCAACAGTTATTTCTAGGTGGGTAGACAAGGTTGGGAGTATCAGATCTTCTGAGAGGTATGTTTCCCAAATTCCTGGTTTGATTTTCTAGCTCCATTGTTGGAGGTGTCATGGTATTATGGCCAAAGTGGGTAGAGTTCTTGTGCACACTAGAGCCCTATGTGGAGGAGGTGTTGTTAGTATGAGAGGCTTCTTCACGAGTTAGTTTTACTTTGGTCTTGTGGATGTTGTTTTGGTTTCTTTCATTTGACTCTATGTTGAGTGTGGATATTTATTCATCCTAGTTAGGTTCTCTATTAGTTGAGCATACTTAGTGTTTCCCTCATTGAGTTGAGGCCTTGTGTAGTCATCTAGATTATTTTCGGCACGAAATGAGAGCAGAGATATAATAAATAAATGTACAAAGATATATCGGATATACAATAATATAAAAGAGATATAACATAGATATAACCATAAACACGGAGATACACTAATGTAAAATTTCTATTAATGAACGAAATGTACAAAACTGTAGAAATACAGAGTGAAAGACTCACTAGAATGGTGACAACTTATCTCTGCGAAGAGATGTGACGTATACTCACATTCGCAAGAAGATGATTGTTGAAATGAGTCTCCAAAGGAATTTTTAACATAAATAAAATCCAAAACCCTAACCCTGGAAGATGAAAAGCCAACAGTTTTGTGGACCCTGTTTTGGGTAGTTTGGTGTATCAACTTCCTTGGGCATAACTTTGGCATACGATATCTGTTTGAGGTGCACGATAGCTCGTTGGAAAGGTATTGTCAAGGATATTGAATATTGGGGATAGTTGAGAGATTTTGGCTATCATTGAGGTGCCCGATCACGAAAAAACTTCATTTAGGCCCTAAAAATGGCCCCGAAAGTTTAAGAACCGAAATATTGCTAACAATAGTAAATTTCCAGAAG
Organism: Picea engelmannii; assembly: GCA_009831015.1. Lineage (NCBI taxonomy): Eukaryota > Viridiplantae > Streptophyta > Pinopsida > Pinales > Pinaceae > Picea > Picea engelmannii. The sequence continues at coordinate 807,196 of ML786893.1, read as the reverse complement.
ACTGTGTTGAGCTAGTTGGAATAGGTGGGTGGCAATACATATCCACCTTGATCAATACTCCCTCCTTGGGAAGCAATGGTCTCCTTTGCATTGATTTTCCGAGGGAGAGGGGAAAGTGTTTGTTGAGTCTGAACCTTGGTGAGTTGCTTGCATTGCTGTAAAAGTTGCATTGCTTGGCTTGTTGAAGGCTATCACGTCGAACTTGTTGATGGCAGGGTGTAATTTGTTCACCCAACCTATTGTATCTTGGATTAACTAGGTAGTGTGTAGGAACCCTTGTAGGTGAAGAAACAATATCTTCTTTCTCTTCCTCAATCTGCTTCTGCTGGATAGAAAGGTCTTGGGCCAAGGATGTAGTGGTTGTAGTTGTTGATATTTTGGTAGATGCAGGAGGTATTAACCTCCACGTGTAACCTTGACAATAATATAATATTCTTGGAAGAAAGAGAAACCCTAAAAGCCTTGGACATAACCCTAGAAGACAATTCGGCTAAAGAGAATAATTAATATTGAGTTTCTATCCTCCAGAAAGATAAGTCAGCCCAGACAACTAAGAAATAGTAGTAAAAAATACAGGATGCTAGAGTTCATTTGGACACACATAGCTCACAATTGCAGAAATTTAGTAACTGCGCAAGTTTGGAGAGTAGCTACAGTTGTAGTTACTGCAACTTGTATTTTTGGTTTTAGGACTTTCTCTTGGAATTTCTCTTGGTTATGGTTTGTACTTTCTGCCTTGTGCGCTAGCTCTAGAGATAGGTACGCTACATATTTTGGATATTGGTTCTAGGGTTTGCTTCCAAAATTATTCTCTATGTCAAGGTTAAGGTGCTCTGGGGTGTGTTCGGCCTATGGTTGGGTGACAATATTGCTATATTGTCTAGGGTAAAATGAGCACACCTATTTTTTTAATAGGTTATGGGCCCACACTATCTTCAGATAGTCTAATTGTTGGAAGATAGATTGGGAGGATTTTCTCAATTACATTTACAGTTGCAGTCAAAGTTTTGTTGCAGTAACGAAACCCTAACCCTCATGTTAAATCACCTTAAGTGAAGAGATTGGTTATATTTCCAGATACCCTAGTGTGCCCTAGCCTAGCGCACCTCCTGGTACGCTCAACAAGACAAGACGTCAAGTTTGAGTTTTTGGTCAAAGTCAAAGGTTGACCAAGTCAAAGCAGTAGTGACTTACTCTATGAAGACATAAAACAAGTTAGAAGGGGATTCTAACTTCTGATCATGGAAGACAAGGATTTACCTCATGCTTGCCAAGAATAAAGTGTCGGATCTTGTGAAAGGAAAGATCATGGAACCACAATTTGAAGCGGGAAAAGAGAAGGGACCTTAGAATGTTGCAGTTATGGAGAAGTTCAAAGAAATGACATCAATGATATGAGTATCATAGTGGACTCTGTAAAATATCACTTGATACCCTACATCTCTCATCTTGACTCATCTAAGAAGATGTATGATGCCCTAACTAACCTCTTCTCAGTTAGAAACATTGGACAAGTAATGAGTCTGAAGAATGAACTCCGCGACATGAAAATGAATGATGATGACAACATAACATCATACTTTGTAAGAATCTCTCAATTAAGATATCAAATACAATCTATTGAAGATATCATTTTAGAAAAGGAACTGGAAATACAATACTCAATGACCTTCCCAAGACACGGGATGCATTTGCCGCAAGCATGAATACAAGAAAGGAGTATCCCACATTCAAAGAAATTTGGACTTTCTATGCACAAGAAGAATCAAGGATTAACGCAAAATATAAATCCCAAAATAAATACGATGACCAAGCCTTCACAACAAATTTCAATAATTTTAGGAATAAGAAGAAGTTTGGCTTAAGGAAGAAACCAAATCAAGAAAAGGATATGTCAAAGATACAATGCTTCAACTACTGAAAATATGGTCACTACAGGAACCATTATCCTAAGTTAAAGAAAAGGAAGGAAATAGACGAAGCAACAGTTTCCAAAGAAAGGGAACCCTCAAAGAAATCTATGCAGGATAAAACAAACTTATTCGTCTAGTCAAGGTAACAATATTCTTCATAGTTTCTTGTATATACCATGTTTACATAGTTCTTGTACATATCATGCATATATATTTATTAGAAGAAAAGATGGTCAGTGATACAATACTTATGAAAGAATAAAGTCAATGATTTCTATCACGATGACTACAATACACCTGAAAACGATGAATTATGTTGACAATCTTTGGTGACAATTCCTATGGAAGTCATTATATAAGTAACAAATTCTAGACAAGCCAAAATCACAATCAAACTTGAAAAGACCATAAATAAGTCAGTAATCAAGAGGAAATTAGAAAAATACTTGTTACACTTTACAAAAGGCAATAAGGATGCAAACATAAGCATGGATGGAAGGAGTTGATTACATAATTCCAAAAGAAGAGCATGCATTCATGCATGAAGCAAGGATTAGGAGGGAGCTAATCCTAAATAATATGATCCATTGAGGATTATGAAGTATATGTCCATGTTCCCATTTAAAGTAGCATCCATGATAAGCAACATATATTCAATTTGACTCTAGAAGAAGTTTTCTTCGAAAAGAAGCCTTAAGTATCCATGGTTGTCCATCTACATCCATGATCCTATGATGAAAGGAAGAAGTCAGAATATTCAAGGAATGGAATCTATATAAGACTCCATGGACCCAAGATCTAAAGAGAAACATAAGGAAGAACATGAAGATTCCAAGAAAGAAAGAAAAGCCATAACAACTAGTTATTATATTGAGAATCACAAGACTACTAGCTTGGTTTGAACCCACTAGAAGCAATCAAGCAAAAGAAATGGAATTTATGATAAAGAACAATGTATGTAAGAAAATGTGAAAAAGACTTATGAATGGAAGCACTGCGAGATTGAGAGGTTCTTCCAAAAGGAGGGAGAAGACTATGATGACAACTCATTCCAGTAAACCAGATATACCTCCTTCAATATCCATGGATTGGCTAGATAGAAGTAGTAGTGAATCTATGTGATAGAGGTCGGTGTGCTAAGTGCAAAAGGAATGGCTAAGTGCTAGATCTATGTGATCAAAGGATTGCAAGTGCTCTATGCATACTGCGTGAGATTTGTAGAGATGAGTGCAAGTCCCTGTGAAAGACTGTAGAAGGCTTTGTGTTGTAACGCAAGGAAGAAGGATCTAGCTAGCTGCGCAGATCTTCTATTCTGTGCGGAGTAAGGGTTTTGAGGCTCTGTGCTTGTAACCGATTGACTGAAGACAATAAATAAGAAGAGTTGGTGGGTGTAGCCCCATGGTGGGGGTGAACCACGTAAACCCTGTGTGATGTGCTTTGTGCTTTGTCTTGATGTATTTACATATTATATGTGAAATGCTTTGATATGTTTAGATAGATCTATTCATGCTTGGTTCTTATCGTATGTTACAATGTTATATCTGATCTAGATATTCATGCTTAGTGCTTGATATGCTCATTCTGATCCATTTGTATATGCTAAGTGCTTGAATACCGTAGATTAGTGTGAATACTGCGAAGTTTTGTCTTATAAGCGAAGTGGTTATTGACTGTATAGTGAGGAACTAATGATGCTAAATGCTTTATTAAGTAGTACAATCACGGATCTGTGTCCCAGATAAGGTTGCAGACACTTGAGTCTTGCAACCACCCCTACTTCTACCTTGGGTGAGACTTCATCTGCTTCGCAGGTGTTGTCGAAAGGGTCGATAGTTAGGGCTTTGTTGGTGCGCTATTGTAGCGTTGAACCCTGGGTCTGCCCCTGTGCCAACAATTGTTTTTATTTTCTTCTGCCATCGTGTGAGAGTGATTGTCCTCAAGAGATATAAGTTCGAGACCCAACTTGTTATACTAAGACCTTGTCGGGGACATGCACTGAAAAACGATCAAGAGTAGCCTGCTCTGATACCACTGATCCAAATTATTTTCAGCACAAAATGAGAGCAAACATATAATAAAGAAATGTACATAGATATATCGGATATCCAATAATATAATAGAGATATAGCAGAGATATAACCATAAACACTGAGATACAATAATACACAATTTCTATTAATGAGCAAAATGTATAAAACTGTAGAAATACGGAGTGAAAGACTCACTAGAATGGTGACAACTTATCTATGAGAAGAGATGTGAAGACTACTCACATTCACAAGAAGATGATTGTTACAATGAGACTCCAAAGTCCTTTTTAACATAAAGAAAATCCAAAACCCTAACCCCAGAAAATGAAAAGCCAACAATTTTGTGGACCTCGTTTTGGGTAGTTTGGTGTATCAACTTTTCGGAGGCGTAACTTTGACATACAATCTCTGTTTGGGGCGCACAATAGCTCTTTGGAAAGGTATCCTCGAGAAGATTCATTTTGGGGGCTCAATGAGAGCCTTTCTTTGTCATTGAGGTGACCGATCACAAAAAAACTTCATTTAGGCCCTCAAAATGGCCCCGTAAGTTTAGGAACCAAAAAACTGTTAAAAATAGTAATTTGCTAGAACACTGTTCTAAGCCAGTTGGAATAGGTGGGTGGCCACCGATATCCACCTGGATCATGTAGGGACCATTACTAACATATCTGGTTTTCATTAGTTGGGAGGAATATGCACCTTTGGTGTGTTTCCCCAAAAAACAGTTGCTTAGAAGTTGAACTTTGGTTTCCACTAGAGACTAGTCTTTGTTAAAGTGCTGGAATAGATGAGTAACTAAACTATTATGGTATTTGTTTCCACTGCTAGATAGTTACTACTTAATGTTAATATGTTATTTCTTTCTAAACTGAAGATATGAAAAATAACAATTAATTATATCTTCCTAGATTGAGTTACCTTGGATTGTTTAAGTTGCATGTCCCATATTAATAACCCACCTAACTTGTCTATGTCGAATTTGACTATCACAAATTGTATTGCTAGTGAAGAAAGGATGACTTTTTGGTAAGATTTTGGTGACCATTCAATCAGTTTTTGGAACAACTGATGGGAGGCATGTTTTTAGCAACCCTTTGTTGGTTATTCGAGCAATTTCTCTAATGACTTGGAAGAGGTTACCAAAATAACTTGTAGGAGTATGTTGTTTGGATTTCTCATGTTGTAAAACAATACTTGCCGCTACTATTAAAAGAGGCTTTTGTAAAATGACCTAGAAAAAAATATTTTAAGATGTACATTCAAACAATTATTGTTGCAACAATGGTCTATGATGGCCTTTGTCAGTGATCATCTGCATAGCTAGTGAAGAGGCCTCTCCACCAACAAAATGTTATTGTAAAAAAAATTTATGATGATTTCGTGATTTTTTTGTTCAAGAGATTGCTATAAAACTTTCGTCAAAATGACTTATTGATCACTATTTGAAAAGTTTCAAAAAGATCTTCCAAATTATCCACAATTAGAGCCATTATAATCGACATTTCTAACATACTATACACTTTCCTATAGTATTATCTAACATATCAATATATTAGAAGGCTAATATTTCAATACACTTACATTACTATTTATTAATAACTAATGTTTGATTATTCTATATATATATCATTTATATTATTATTTAATATACTATATCCGATAAGATTAATACATTAATATGACTAATGTGTTAGTATATCACTATGATACTACAATCTCTAGTTTATGACATACTTTAGGATATAATATATATATTATATTATGTAATATACTAACCTACACAAATTCTTGTATATTACAGTTACAATAGAGTAACATAGGATAACTTATTTAATTAAATATTTTTTTAGGGTTTTATTATATATTATACATTATATTATAGAATATAACATGCACTATTGCAAATTAAATAATATAATGTTCTACATTATAATTTATATATATATTATTATTATATTTATATATTATTATTATTTTTTAACAAAAATTGGGCAAAATTTATAGTAAAAAAACTACAAAGATACACATGCGATGTACATAGTATGTGTTACAGAATTTGCAAAATTCAAAAATTACCCCCCTGAATTCTCCCAAGAGAAAATGAAGAACAAGGGTATTGCTTGCTAAAACACTAAAGCCGACTTGATTTGCTATGGTGAAAACCATGCAAAATGTTCCTAGTAACAACATAAAAAAACATTGCATACACTTAGATTTTGGAAGTGTCCGGTGCCGGGAATTCTTCTTCTACCGGAGGCCGCAGGTTGAGGTCCAGGTTTGGGCGTGGTCCAAGTGAGGAGGCCTCATCAAAAGTTGGAATGTAGTTGGTTACGGGCGACGCTGGTCCAGCTACCATTTGGAGTTCCTCGATCTGCTGCCTCAGAGCTTCGCACTCATCTCCATTTCTCTATTGTTCACTCCTATGTTGGATGGTAATCTCTGTGATGGAGAGAACTTGTGAAGAAAGTGCGCTAAGATGTAATTGAAGCATTTGAACTGTGTCTACCAGCTTGTCTTGTTCCTCTCCTGAGACAAATCTTAGTGGTTTCCTGCTCATCTTGCCTATAATCCCAATTCTATCTGGCTGTAAAACACATATAGCAATGCGCTTATGAGGCGTGGACGCTACTTTGTTCTTTTCAGGAATGAGAATGCCAACAAAATGAGCCACTCATGTTATGATATGCGCCATCACCCTCGAATGATTCAAAGAACTTAACCAGTTTCCCATGCTTTGCCATGAGTTGCAACCATGATCACCTCTGATGCTGTGATCCTTCATCTCGCCTGAGTTTAATGTGTTGTACTCTTTGTGCGTCATGTTGAACAGGTTCGTGTCACTCCAGTCTTCTCTTCCATGCTCATGAGCTGCCGAAGGTACCGCGATAAGACATCCCAAGTCGGGGGAGGGGGAGATATGAAGCCACTGAACGTGCACAGAGGTGAGGTAGTGGATGCTTATGTGTTGAGAGGTGAGGTGGGGCAGGTGGTGGGGGCTGCAGAGCCACGTGCTGAGGTGAGGGGGAGGGTGGTTAGGTGTCTAGGAAGGGGCGTTGGATTGAAACGTGACCCAAACCATGACCCTTTTTTCCACTGTGGCCCATACGACAGTGCCCAAGGGATCGAAAATCCATGTGTCAAATATCATGGTATGGGTAAGTGGAGAGATAACTCGTTAACCACTAGCATGACTTGCTCCAGTTCAATTGCCAGGTTATCTTGAGCGTTGGCCAATTGATCATTTCGTCGGAGGACATGGTAAAAGGAGATATTGTGGAAGACAGTGTGAATTTTCGAGATTCTTTGGAGAACGGCTCTTAAATGGAGATTTGGAGGGTGGGACCCTTTGTGTACATTCCCTGTGATTATCTTGGAATCCCTGATCACCGAAAGGGAGTGTATGTTCCTGCTTTTGGTGAGAAGAAGACCTTGGTACAATGCATATGCTTCAGCTTGATTATTGGTAGCTATGCCCAGATTCCAATGGAAAGAGACAACTTGGTTTCCTCGTGGGCAAATGACGACCCCTCCCGCTCCTACCACCCCGGGGTTTCCCTCATGGATGATTTTAGGGGCTAAATTTCGCTCATGGGCTAATTTTCCATGGTTTTTCCAAAAACGAGATTCGCTATTTTAAAAATGATTCGCCCAAATTCTATAGGATAAAATTATTTTACCTTAAAAATCGCCAAAATTTTATAAAAACTATATAAAATCCTTATAAATTTGAATATTTTTACAAAAATATCACTAAACATTTATAGTTGGCATATGAAGGATTAGTAAGATTCGCCAAGGTTTCTACATTTAAAAAACAAAATCAATCCTTAAAATCATCCCTAGTTTCCCTTTGAAGCTCCATCAAAATAAAGAGTGTGAGTTTGATGTTCATTGTACCAGTGCAGGTAATCAGAGTCATCATGAAGCTGCTAGGAGGACCTGGGGGGGAGGGGAAAGGAGTTGTGGATGGAAATTAGGGGAAAAAGGAGCAGATCTAGTCAGATTCTAAGGTGGAGTTGGGGGTGAAAGAGAGGAGTTTGGGCTTAGAAATAAAAATTCAGCTAGGAGAGCCACAACTTTTTTAGCTACGAGATCTGGGGGAGAACGAAGGTTGGAGAAGATAATTTGATTTATGGCTAGCCAAATTTTCCAGTAGATGTACTTGGGTAAGGCTTTATACACTGCTTTGAAAAGAGGGTTATTTTTGCAGGCGCCCTGATATAAGGAGGGCCATTCTGAAAAGAGTTCTTTGGGTTGGGTCGGTCATCTGATTCTTGAGTGGAGGTTTTGCAGAGTTGTTTTCCACACCATGATAGTGAAGGGACATAGTAGAAATATGTGCTGAGAGGTTTCCATCGCTTTGCCACAAAGTTCACATCTAAAGGGCCCATGGATGTTTCTTTTAAGCAGATTTTCTCTTGTTAGCAAATTGCCATGTGCCAATATCCAGCAAAAGGAATTTACCTTAGGTGGGCTGTCATTATTCCAAATAGAGTTCCACATTTTATCTTTAGGGGGGGGATTCAGTTGTGAGAGTAGTTGGGAGTAACCTTTCTTTACAGAGTAGTTTCCATTCCCCCAGCCTCTCTGATCTCTTAGGGTGATACAAATGGGAGCGCAGCCTTTTAGAAAAAATTTCAGCTAGCATGTTGCGTCTTGGAGGTTGCTTGGTATATTTTGTAAATTCCACCCAGTCCAATCTCCCGTGTATGCATGCCAAGAGGAGATATCCCTTATATATTTTTTTCCTTGCATGTTTAGCCAATTGATGAGCAGTCGTAGCTATATATGCTGCCAGAGGGGTTGTTTGCCCATGATGCTGTCAGTCCCTATAAGAATCTTTCGACCATTCCCAGGAATCTAGGTGAGTTGACTTTGAAGGAGAGGGATGGAGGCCGAGAGAAGCTTCCCTATTGGCGATCCACTGTTCAAGGAGTGATGTTGGTCTAGACATCTGAGCCTATCCCCTACGAGATATTTTTATTTTAGGATTTGCTTCCACCAGTCATTTCTTCCTGAAACAAGGTTCTAGAGAAGTTTTGCTCCCATTGCCAAGTTGGAGAGGTCGGGATCTCTCATGCCCAGACCTCCGCTTTCCTTGGGATGTTTTACAATATCCCACTTTATTAGATGATATTTTTTCTTGTCTGTTTTCCCTCCTTCCCAGAGAAAGCGCCGAAGGAGGGTGGAGATTGTGTTTTTAACATTATGAGGAGCCAGAAGAGAAGAGAATTGAAAGATGGGAAGAGTAGAGAGAACTGATTTTATTAGTACAGTATGCCCCGCCAGATTAAGCCAGAAGGCTCCCCAATGATCCATCTTGTTTTTGAGATTTTCGAGAACTTGGTTCCAGGCTGAATTTGGTAGAGATTTGAGACAAATAGGGATGCCAAGGTATCTGAAGGTTTGCCATTTTTCAATGAGAGGGAAACAGAAGATACTTGCTATTAGATGGGCAATTCGAAGAGGGGTGTTCCAAGCATAGATATTGGATTTGGCATTATTTATAAGGGCTCCCAAGGCTTGGGTGAAGTTATCCAGAGAAGATTTGAATCTTTTGGCTATCACTAAGGAGGTGCCCCCAATGAGGAGAGTGTCATCAGCAAATTGGGAGTGGTTTAATCTCTTCGTCCCTCGAGCTATTTTGATGCTAGGAATGGCTTTGGAGATTCGATCCTTTTCTAGATGTCTACCTAGGGTTTCAACCATGATTATATAAAGGAGGGGGGAGAGCGGACAACCTTTCCTTAGCCCTCTAGAGCTTTTGAAGAAATTTTTTGGGCACCCATTTATCAGAGGGGCTATCCAGGGAGAGGAGATACAGGCTGAGACCCAAGCTATGAACTCAGAGCTAAAACCGAATTTTTCTAGAACAACGAACAAAAAGGAGTGCCTTACCCTATCAAAGGCATTGGCCATGTCGATTTTGATGATCATTCCTTGATCTCCTCGCTCCCTGTTGGAGTGGATGGCTTCTTGAACCAGTATGATGTTGTCAATCATTTGTCCTTTTTGGACAAAGCCACTTTGATTTGGAGAGATGAGCTTATGCAAGAGAGGCTTGATTCTATTGGCGATGACTTTAGTGATGAGCTTGTAGGAAACATTGCATAAGGAAATGGGTCTGAATCTGGAGAAGGAGGAAGGGTTGGACTCTTTTGGGATAAGGGCTAAAAAGGTGGAATTTGTACTGCCTCCCAGTTTTGTGGATTTATGAACATACTGTTTCATCCTCAGTAGATATCTTTTAATAATATCCCATCATTTTTGATAAAAGTGTGCGTTGAATCCATCTGGGCCTGGAGCTTTGTCTGGGTGGAGATGAAACAAGGCCTCATGAAGTTCTTTTTCTGTAACTTCCTGATTTAGCTTGGTGTTGTCCTCCTGATTGATGATGATAGGTATGTTTATCAATAGATCCTCTTGTACGTTGATGTCTGCAATGTCATCCTCAGTTAGGAGTCGTTGAAAATGCAGTTTGGCTTATGCTCGTATTTGGTGGAAGTCATCAGTTTTTGAGCCATCCTCTTTTCTAATTTCCTTCACCTTGTTTCTCCAGAGTCTGGCTTTGGTTTGCCTTTGAAAGAATTTTGTGTTTCTATCTCCTGAGCTTAGCCAAAGACTCCTAGATTTAAGCCTCCAAGTTTCCTCTTCCTCATGCAGGATTTTTTGATACTCGATGAAGTCTTGTTGTTCTTTGAGAAGGAGGGAATGAGTGGCAGGTCCCTCTTCCATTACTAATCTATTTTCTTCCATTTCTTTAATTTTCCTTCTTTTTTCTTCTTGTTCCTTTTCTTTGTTGTGCTTCACCCAGTGTTTGAGGGTTGCCTTGACTCTTTTTAGTTTATGTTCCCATATGTAGTTTGGAGAGCCTTGTATCCAACAGGTCCATGCATCTGAGACAATATCGAAAAAGAAAGAGTCTGAAGCCCACAGGGGGTTGAATATGAAGGGGATGGGGCCAAGATTGTTAGGAGGGGTAAGGGTGAGAGTGATAGGTCTATGGTAAGACCCAGTCCAAGAGAGAATGCGAGAGCAGGGTATAAAGGAGTCATCAAGGAAGGAGCTGCTTAAGAGGAATCGGTCTAGGTGAGCTGTTATGTGCCTCAGCCCGAGTCATCTGTTTGACCAAGTGAAACAACCATTAGAGGGTTTTATGTCGAGAAGATGAAAGGAGGATATAAGATCCTTGAGATTCTCATGAGTGGGGTCCCGTACTTGAGAGCCACTTTTTTTTTCTTTATGATGGAGGGTGGTGTTGAGGTCTCCTGCTATTATTAGATCTTTGAGATCAAGACTTTCTTGTAGGTTTTGGAGAGAGGACCAGCAATCAATTTTCTCATGATAACTTGCAGGCATATAAACATTGAAAATAGTCAGAATCTTACCTGAAGGGAGATGAATAAGTGAAGTTTTAATCCAATGGATCGTGGACTGCCAGGAGTGGAGAGAGAAGATATTGGGATTCCACAGGGTGCAGATTCCCCCTGAGGCTCCTCTTGCACTGAATGCTACTCCTTTGCATGTTCGCCAGATGTAACTATTGTCCTAAAGGATATCAGTATCCTTCCTTTTTGTCACCTGGAGTAGGAGGACTTGAGGATTTTCTACTTTATTAGATCATGTATTAGCGAGAGCTTGTTCCGACTCCCTAGTCCTCTGCAATTCCAGGAGATTGCTTTTATCATTTAGAAGGCTTGGCGTTTCCCCCTTTATGAGGGTTGGATCCACTCTAATTCTTGGTCTGCCTTGTTTCTTTCCTGGCATGCTGATCCAAAGTTGTTTGCTTCTCGAGTTCGATTTCCTTTCTGGCCGAAGCTTCCCTTTTGTGCAGGTTTGATTTTCGTCCAACTTTTCTAATGGGAGAAGCATGTGTATCTGAGTCAGAGTTTTCATTTGAGCTTTTCTCTAGATCATCGTCCTCAGGGAGGGTAGACGAATGAGAGGGCGAAGGCAGTGCTGAGGGGGGGATCGGGGACTCAGGAGGATGCGTTGGGG
>ML786893.1:756407-770913 GCA_009831015.1 Picea engelmannii | reverse complement strand
AGCATTAACTTCTCCATTGTATATTGGCAATTCAAATTTTATATCAAGCTTTAATGAAGGAATTTGCGAAGGAGTTTTACCATGTCCCCTTAGAGAATTTGGAAGAGGTCTTGAACTGATAGAAGAAGAAGAAGAAGATGGAGGAGAGGGTGGTGGAGAAGCACCATTCCCTCCATTTTTGTTTGGAGTTTTCTCACCACTGCTTCCCTTATGCCTTGAAGGGTTGAAGCCTTCACCTTGCGAAAATATGTTCCTTTCCATCAAGATCTTCATCATCTCTCTCATCTCCATGACAACCTTTCTGAGATCTTCATCTTCTGCAGGAACATGTTCATGACTTTCTTCATGAGCCATACTTGGTGAATGCCTCCCTGAAACTTGTGGTGATGGTATATGCTTCCTCATTGTTGGATGAGAACTTGGCTCCACAAGTTGACCTTCTCCTCTTATGAGTTTCAACCTTGTGAGCATCAGAAACAAAACACTTGCAAACAATCAAGTCTTCAAAAACCAGTGCTTTGATACCAACTTGATCTAAAAATGAAGAAGACTTGAAAATCTTGAAATTATTGCAAGTAAATGTTATGTGTTAAAAGCAAATGGATCAACTTTGCAACACATAAATTAAGGGATTACTTATGCAAAATACACATAGAAAACAACATAATCAATGAACATAAGCACATAAACACAACAATTGATAAAGGAGTTCACCCCTCTCTTGGGCTACATCTCCTGGTCCAACTTCCAATGGATCATTATTATTAATTTCTCAAAAGTGCTCAAAAACATGACTTACAATGCTCAAATTGACCAACCGACTGCTCCAATGGCTTCAGAGCATCCAAAAACCCCTAGGGATTTTTTGGCACCTCAATCGGTTGAAAAATGAAGAAGTTAGGACTTCTGGAAGTCCCCCCTTCAAGCTTGTTGTCTCTGTATCTACTGGTGCGAATTGTAGGATGGTTATGGGCGTGACAACCCCTAACCGCCTAGCACCTGGGCACATGAGGGTCCATACGACCTTGCGTTAAGGAAAAAGGGCTAATCGTTTTAAAACCGTTGAACTTTCCCGCGCTCTGGTCATGGTCATATGTGTTAACAAAACCACGAGCTATGTTTTAAAACCCCACGCACCAACCATTGGGTGATATGGTATATGGCATGGTCATATACAAAACAAACGACCGCGGGCTGGGGCTAAGCCCCAGCCTGACCCCTCGCCAACGGTCACATACTTTGAATTCAAATACATTAGAACTCATATATATATTAAGTCACAACCAGTGGTTCGTTGGTCGGACGGTCTTTGCGAAGGCGTTATGTGGAGGGGAGGTCCGGGGGTTGAACCCCACGGACTCCAATAATTTTACATAACAAACCAAAAGCCAATAAAGGGATGTCGCGTGGCAGCCCATGATTGGGCCACGTGGCACCCAATCACTTGACCAAACAATGCCACGTGTCGAGATATCATTCACCCTCAACAACCAACCAAACTCTACCATGTCATCACATGCCACGCCATCGTATAGTCGTACGACCCTGCCACGTCAGCTGTACGGATTGTATAGTCAGCGTCGTTTTTTTGCCTGTTTGACTTTCTGAACAGATTGCAATATCTCTCACTCCCGACGTCCGTTTGAGACAAAATGAGTTGCGTTGGGTTCGCAATGACGAGGCCTACGCTCTTGTCTATTTTGAAGCAATTCCAATCACTTTGAATTTTTGAGCAAAATTTGATCCCCTGATCAGAGAGATATATGGCTCTCTAAAATTTGAAGAAGAGAAAAGACAGAGGAGGGAAGACACATACACAAATTGGAAAATCTAAAGTGGTATGGTCAAGAATGAATCGTGTAGAGAGGATTTGAATGCTTAATCTTTGACAAAGTAGATAAAGAGTTGGTTTGCAAGTTCTTAGTGACAGAGAATGATTTCAGGGTGGTAGGGAGGAGCAAGGGGAGACAGTAAAAATATCTTGTACAAGTTGGTGCTTGTACATCTGGGACTTGTAGCTTCCATTCAGTAGGTGTTGAAGAAATAGAGGTAGCAACCTCATTTGGGTTGTAGCTCAGATAAAATAAGAATGTAAAGAGGAATTGGAGCTTGCCTTTCATTCATAAGAAGAAGAGGTTTTTTTCCTTTTGGGTTTCCTCATTAAATATCACTGTGTCACTGTTTCATTTATGTGATTGTATATTTATTGGTTAAATGTATTACTACAAGTTAAAAGTTAAAAGCATGATTTATTGATTAATAAGTAATCTTCTTATAAAATGAAATAAATTCTATACAACTGATTCACCCCCCCCTCTCAGTTGACTTATCCTGTTCAACAGTAGGGTCCTCCATATATATTTTGATAACTGCCTCGTCAATATTTGGGAGAGAACAAATGTTGTACATATTATGTGAATTATATCCTTTAGTTTTTTAGATACTTCATCATGTGGGGAGAAATTATCTTTTTCTCCAAAGGATGGGAGATGGAAAGTATTAGCCATATTCTCTATCACTTGTCACGGTGTGACAAAATCAATTGTTTCATTTTGAACTCCCCTAAGATAATTCTATGTTGAATCTCCCTAGTATCTAAAACCATATTCAATCTCCTGCAAATCCATCTCAGTGAAAGTAGGTATTCCTAGAGGAATTTCTTAAAGATATGCATGCCATGTTTTCACACTACCAAAGTATAGTTGGAATTTCTCATATGAAAGTTTCCAAGCTTGAATATGATTTTGAACTTCTAAAATATATTGGCTTTGAACTTGTATTCAAATTATTTTTTAATAGTATTCAAATCATTTTGAATTCTGAAGGCATAATCAATAAAGGTAGAGACATTATATTGGATGGACTTATAGTATTTGAATTGATTTTCTAACAAAGTAATTCTATCCTAATATTGCTTCATTTTATTTTGGCATCAACTGATCCATGAAAAGTAGCTCATGCAATTGCAATTCTAGTGAGGTAGTTAAACTGAGGCTTTATTTCTTGGTGTCTAAGATTACAGATTCAATGGTGAGTAACATATCTTTATCAAGGTTGTTTTTTCCATGTTTGTGATTTTGTGTCACCAATTTCTTCCTTTCCTATCAAATATTGTCCACTTCATCAACTGGTGTAGGAATTGGTCTTTCTCTTGCTATGACCATTCCTGGAGAAAAGGAACTAGCAAAGGTTTGAGGGGTTCTTCTTTTTCTTTTATTTCCTTATTTTTCTATTTCAACTTTAGCTCGTGTTCTTTCTTTCGCTTATTTCCTAAACCTATCAATCTCAATATCTTGTTTGGACTTTTCATTGATCACTCATTCTTTTTCTTTGGAATAAAGAATAATCTATCTAGGGAATTACTTGTTTCTTAGCTCTAGGTGTTGGGTTACTTTGCTTCTATTTCTTTTACAACTTTGACTGAAATTTTTATTCTTATTTTTATTTATTTATTGAATACACCTTCTCCTTACAATTGACTTTTTATTTCTCACCCACTTTACTATTTTCATTAATATTTTAATCCCCACCCCCAACAACCAATTTTAATATGATATATTTTTCATTTCTTACATAATCCTCCTTTCTCTCCTCAATTGCTACTTGCCTTTTTCCTTTAAATTCAAACATCAAAAATATTTTCTACCATAAGATCTTCATTAGTTCCTGATGATGGGTGGAGTGTCCACTCGAAATATTAGATGTTTCAAAACCTTACACATAATTCTATCTAGAAAAAATTTCTAACATGTGATTTCTCAAAAATTTAAGGTTCATTATTTACTTAGATAGCTTTGGCTGACCTGTAGACTCTCCAAACTTGGACTTAAAAAACTCTTTGAGCCTTGGACTAATAAATTTTTGGATTTGTGCACTTTATTAGTATTCACATTATTTTCCTTCTTAATCATCTTGTGCTTCTCTAGCAACACTTTTACTCTTGACTAGCACTCAACCCTTCAATTTCATATTGCAAAACTCTCTAACTTCTTACAAATGCTTGTTGGCACAGGGGTAGATCCAGGGTTCAACGCTTCAACAACGCACCAACAATGCACCAACAAAAACCTAACTACCGAACCTTTTGGCAACATCTACGAAGCAGATGAAGTCTCACCCGAGGTAGAGTCAGGGGTGGTTGCAGGACTCAAATGTCTGCAACCTAGATGGGACACTAATATGTGATTATACTACTTAGCAAAGAACTTAGCATTTAACATTCATCAGTAATCAACCCTTATTCGCATCGCAGATCCAAACCCTAATTACAGAACAACACAGTATTCTAACACATATAAGCAATTAGCATATGGAAAAAGATTAGATCTAGCATTTATTCACAGCATTTAAGTACTAAGATATGATACTAGATTCATCTAAACATTCATTACTGCACTTAAGCTCAAATTACATACACAAGACAATAACCAGAATGCACAAAGCAACCATAACATAGGATATACGTGGTTCACCCCAGTGTGGGGCTATGTCCACCAACTCTTCTCTTCTTTATTATCTTCTCTCAATCTTATACAAGCACAGAGACACTAGAACCTACTCCACATAGGACAAGAGATATGTGCACACCTTCCCAAATTCTCCTTCCCCGAGCTAGGTTTAAGAAAAAAGCCTTCTTACAATCACTTGCACTTAGCTCTACAAGTCTCAACATACACTAAGCACAAAGCCTCTGCAATCACATAGATAGAACTCTAGAACTTAGCATCTTTGCCTTTCTTACATCGCCTAGCTATCTATTTATACATTACAAAATGGGCCTAAACATGGATAAACCCATGGGGTGACATCCCATACTCGTTACATAAACCCTAATCCCAAAAATGGCCCTAAAAAGGGGTCGAGATACCATGATCTCTGTTTCGACTTGCGCTCCACCTTCGACCAACCTGTCAAAGTCCCAAAAGAAGTCAAACATGACCAAGGATATCCAAAACTTAGTTAAGAGCCAACAGACCCCCAACACTCACCTGTGACTTGTCCCGAGTCACTATGGTCTGGGTAACTCTGCCTCAAAATCCTCGAGCTTGGCTCGAGCTACTTCAACCTATTGCTACACCAAGGCCTCCTTCTCAATAAACTCTTAAAAAAAACTTCCTCATTCACAGGTCCCTCTAAGCGTTGTTCTATCGAAGTGACTACTTGTTCTAGCTCTGCTCCTCAGCCTTCAATCTCCTCAAAAAGTAGGCAAGATACATCTTGGACTGGCTAGAGCTTTTGAGTCACTTCCATGACTTTGCTTTGTATGTCATGGACCTATTGTTGATTCGTGCACTGTTCTTGGGATCTTTTCATCCTCTCAACTGCTAATAGGATTTTTAACTATGCTTGTATTGTTGTTGCTTATTGCTTTACTTTATGGAGATGCGACTCCAGTGTCTTCAGTTCAGGGTCCTCGGTAAGGTGCTCATAAGTATGCGCACCGCAACTTCTTAGCTATTTACATTCCACGGCTAATGCTTTGATCCTTTCAACTGCGCTTCAGGCAATTAGTTCTCTCTGGTCTCGCACTTCTTGTAGAGTGCTTGGCACTGTTTGTAGATCTAGTTCTGCGACCCTCTGTTGAAGCTACTAAATGGCTTCAGCAAGCTTCACAACGTGATTTACTACCGGGCCTTCTTCCATCTGCTCCAAGCTTGTCAAAGAACGAAGTTCTCTATTGACTTCTTCTTTAACTCTGACTTGCTCTGCGAGCAATTGTTCTTTCTCCTGCTAGATTTGTGCTTTATTTTCTTCGAACTTGGTTTGGAGGTCATCCTTCTCCTGTTGCGCAACTCAGTGTTGCTCTATGATTTCCTCTTATGCTTGCTTCAGGGCCACTCTGGCCTGTTCTTTTTCTTCCTGCATGTGACGAAGGCAAGCTTCAGTCGCGTCAGCTATTCTGTGGAGTTGGGTAGGCTCATCTCCCAAATCTGGTTCTTCTAGTGGCGGGGGCGTAGTGGGTACTACGTTACTGGAGTGAAGGGCTTGTTGTACACCTCTTAGCTCTGTCTCAATTCTATCATACATGGATTCTTGTTTGGCTTTGTTATCCCCGTTTTCTAGGGATAACTAGGAGATCATGTCTCGAGGCCCACAGGTCCTAGACACGGAGTACCGAGAGCAGGATTGACCTAAGCATGGCCCATCCTTTGTCTTCTTCGCCAGATTTTTCCTGTCAGCAGCAGCAGCTTCCATCACCATCATAGAAGACTCTTGCTCCATGAGGTAATTGGTCTAAGTATCATGGTATGTGTCATGTTTGATCGTTATAACTTTCTTATATATGCATCAGGTTCCTTACATTTCTGATAACTGCTTGGATCTTACACTAACCCACTTGACCATTGTTGTGGGGGGATTAACGGGGTGCCCTAGCAAGCTTGTATCCATAGGTTTTGGTTAGCCACCAGAGGGGATTTGAAGAGCCATCGTCCGCTCCCACCATACTATCACTTTACATCTTATCTCCCATACATCCATCCCATTCCCTTAGTCCAGGCATTAGGATGACCTACTTGAGGGGTTACACTTCATCCTGTGGGAAGAAGGGGCTAAAAGCCCAGGGGGTAAAAGAAGCTGGTAAAAGATAAAATCCATAGGAAATAAAACCTAGATATGCTTCGCCCAGGGATCCCTGAGAAGGCAATAAAAGGCCTCTCGATAAGAAACAAAAGGGACCCGAAGAAAAATAACAAAACAAGACCTAACCAAGAGGATGGGAGGTCTCATCACGAGCTGACCCATTATGTTCATAGGTATCTAGCAGTATGACATTGCCATTATCTGGTCACCACGCCAGGGCAGTGACCTTTGGTTGCATGGCCAAGGGAAAGGGGGTCTCATCACGAGCTAGCCTTATCATTTCTATGAAAATACTAGTGGGTAAAACTGTCATCTCTAGTTACCACGCCAAGTCAGTGTCCTCTGGTCAGACCTTGAAGTAAAAAGAAAGAAAAAGCAATAAATAAAGAATAAAGGCAATAAAGGGGCTTGGAAAAAATGCATCCATGACAGGTACAACTCACCTCCTACAAAGGCACCCATGGACAATACCTACCCCTGGTCTTCACTATGACTGGACATCCTCATACCATATCACTTCATGAACATGGCTTGAATAATCTTCTGTGGAAACTTTCCTCTTTTTATGGATACCATCCCAATAGGTTGTTCTGTCTATTTCTTCAACTTTGTATAGTAGATTAGTGTAATGTCTTTGAGCTATTAGATGATATGCTAGGGGCTTTGTGCATGTATTTGATAAATTTAATGATGAAATATGATTGACATTGCTATGATCCCAAGGACTGATGAGCCCATGGAGGGCGAAGTTTTTGATGTGCAGGACCATACCCGACGGACAGGTACACATGGGGATATGATTAGCTCGGACCTCCATGGGGTTGAAGAGCCCATCAGATGGTTGTTGGGATGGTAGAGACAGGACAATGTTATGACGAGCCTTTGCACGAGAAGAAAGAAGGATGTTCCACCCAGGACACTTTGGCAGAGCCTGGCCTAGGGGGGATCACCCACTTCAGATGGAACGTTTGCCCCTTGATGGACAAGATGTCACCCAGCAGAGCAAGATGTTATCCTGAGCATGTGGCAGTGTGATGGAGCTATTTGGCATGTGTGGCAGCTTGGAGGAGCCCTAGAAGGGCCAACGTCTGGCTTCTGGATGCTGGATATGCCCAAAAAGGGCCAACGTCTCCCTCAGAAGGGCTTGACGTCCCACCTTTTGCTCATATTGTGTCATTTTTCTAGCAGTTAATGCAAAAAACAGTGTAAATTTTGTAGTCAACCTTGTTGGCTATTTTGATGACCTATTTTTTAATTGAAAGGTCATGGATTGGTATAAATTGAGGATGTTTTTCCTCATTTTGAACATAACACAACTCACTCTCTTGTGAGATCTCAATACTTGCACCCTAGTTTGGCATTTTTGGTGTTTTAAAGTGAAGCGCTACTCTTGGAGGAGGATTTCTCTTGGCATTTATGGCATTTCTCTCATGGAAGGTTTACAACTAGGGTTTGCATGTGTTTTTCTTCATGATATGTAAGTGTTTTTCTTGCAAAACTTCTTTATTGAATGGTTGTAGGTTTGTATTCTTACATTTTCTTATAAA
Source organism: Picea engelmannii (assembly GCA_009831015.1). Classification (NCBI taxonomy): domain Eukaryota; kingdom Viridiplantae; phylum Streptophyta; class Pinopsida; order Pinales; family Pinaceae; genus Picea; species Picea engelmannii. Next base: position 762,784 of record ML786893.1, on the reverse strand, counting down.
TTGTTGATTTTAAAACCCTAGGTAGCAAGCACACAAGTAGGTCATTGCTATATGTCCCCATGTTAAGAAATAGTTTTCAGCCATTGAAAGAAGAAGATATAGCCTAGCTGTTGCTACACTTTTCTTTCTTTTTTCTAAGCTAGTGTTGAGGTTATAGGTTGAAAAGAGGAGACATCCTAGGCCTAGTTGGACTACACCTAAGGTTTCACCTTCTAGGGTTTGAAGGCCTTGCCTTTGCAACACCTTCTCCCTTAAATTTATACTTTGACCTAGCCATTTTGCCAAGTGTATTTAGAGAAGGAGGAAGGAGCACGAGGCCTTGCTTAAGCAACACCGGAGTGAGCCTCCTTCCCCTAGGGTTTTGATTCTAGGGCCTTGCCATTGCAGAACCATAGAACCCTACCTTCTAGTCTCTGAATTTTAATCCTCCCGAGACCTTGTGTCCTTACTTTGACTCCATAAACCCTAAGTCACTGGATAAATCTCCAACGTTGAGTTTCTAGTGTACAAAACCATCTTTTAAACTTTCATTTCTGAAACTCTAACTAACCCTAATGCCACTAACCTAGGCTAACGTCATAGTTGACGCAACAAGATTTTAACTAATATAAGCATTTGAATGATGACGTCAAGCATTTATTGAACAATTATTGATTGAAAATACTGTTGGCTTGGTCATTTGGATAGATATTGATGAATTGATGATCTTTCATAAGCTAAATAACTGAACGTTGACTTTCATCTTGTATCTATTGCAATTGCTTATTAAATGAAATCATATAGTTAAAGAAGCACTAACCCTTTGAGTTATAGCCTGCAAATATCTATATTGCATTGTCATTGTCTTTTTTCGGGCAGGTGTTTTCAACAGGGCCTACACTTCTTTTATTGGCTGATTAGCCAGACTATCTGATACTGGTGGTAACCTGCAAGGAGGGAAATATTAAACACCAGACCTTGTATCCTTAGCCTCCTCAAACCCAAGGTTACCGGGGACGTCTCCCCTGGGCTAACCTCCCTAAACAAAAAGAACCTCCCCATCAAGGTGACATTCGGTGGGGAAGGTTCCTGTTACGCCAGTTTGTCCACTATCCTACATCCTGTGACCTAAAATATAAACTACGCGATAACAGGCTTTAGTTCTCTGCAAAATATCTTCTGAGGTATCAGATATAGCTGTGATAATGAATTCAAAGTCATCGACCATGAGCATAGTCTGCAGCTTCGGCTTACTCGCTTTGGACTTCTTCCATGATGTAGGTTTCGTGGGGGAAACCTTTATTTTCTTGGATGTATTTGCCTCTTCAAGGGGGTTCCTAGGTGGTGTTACTTCACCCTACTTCTGCTTGTCTTCTTCCTCTTCTTTCTCTTCTTTGTCCACTTCATCATCTCCTCCTCCACTAGGTGAATCTGATGCAGTCTCTTCTGATATGTTGTGTATTTCTTGTACATCTTCCTTCTTTTTCTTCCTACTGCTGTTGGGTGCATCATACTCTTCGTGAGTAACCACCGAACTTCTAACGAGGTTGGGGTCGGACAGTTCTTCCTGGTCGACTGGTATAAGGAACTCTGTGGGCCATTCCCTTAGTGATTTCTTCTAGGTCCTCATCTGTGAGCTTGTATTAGGACTGAAGCTCTTCTTTACTTTCATCTGTGCATGCAGTAATATAAATAAAATTCCTATCTGCACGAAACTTCATAAGGGGCCTGAACCTATCTAGTGTGTTCAGCGTCATACGAGGAAAAGACTCAATAGCCCTCTTTAGCTGTAGGTAGTACGTATGGAATACTACATTCGACTGCCATTGTTTCGCCATATCGCTCGAATACCAGAGTGTGGTGAACTTTGTAGCTAATGGCTCGAACGACTCAATGTCAGGGAAGGTCGCAACTTTCGACATCTCCCAAGCAATGAATGCGATGAGGATTAGTAGCCAGCTAAAATGGAACTCATAGCCCTAATCCCAAGTTTCGCGACAATCCAGTTCTAACTGATTGACTAGATAACTGGCCTAGTTCATCTGTAGTACTTCCACGCATTTTCCTGCGAGGTCAACAACAAGCCCTGTGACCTGCGTGGGTCTGTTCTTTCTTACTATATTACCAGTAATCAATTGGCATGAAAGGCACACTGTGCCATTCTGAATGGAGGATACCTTGTAGCCTCACATCCCTTTCTCTACATCATTGTAGGTGTATTTTATCTTCTGTTTCAGGGCGCGGTCTGCATCCTTCCTTGTATAAAAGTCTTGCGGGTCCGGTCCCTGCATGCTTAATCTGGTGATCCTACGAATCAACGTCATATTGATGGTGATGCATCTGCCTAACCATAGATACCCATCATGAAATCATGACAACATGAGCTTAATGCATGCGTTAACCTCTTGGTGCCTTCCAAAATGTGGTATCTTCATCACATTCAAGATAATGGACCTCACGATGTCCATAGTCCATGGCTGGGGGATGATCTTTGATTTCTTCCCCTTCGTCTTGGTCAAATATTTGTGAGGCGCGAGCATGCCATAGCTCTTGCAGTCTCCTAGGTTATAGTCATTGATCTTCAAGGTTGGAATCCTCTCCAATTGCGGTCTGACTGCTTGTATTCCCTTCAGGAGGTATGCAGTGATGAATATGTAGTCGAAGCCCATTGGGACACTGTCACGACTCACCACACCAGCCAAGGGTGGGATGTAGTCAAGTAGGATGGATGGACTTAGCTTCGCATTTGCCAAGTCATCACGATGCTTGGTTCTTTTCTTGGTTGCAGCTTGGGATGGTCCAGATCCACGAGCAGTTGACAGGGAGGCTTGTAATCCTCACATCGATGAGTCTTGGATGCCTGCGGGCATCACCTTCTTAGCCATGAGGTCTATTAGAATCTCTTCGATGAATTTTTCTGCTGCGTTAATTTTACCCGACATGCACACTCGAGATCTGATATCTCAAGTCGGTAAACAATACTCATTGTAACGTAATGGATGGTGAGGTCTCAATTATCACTGCATGAAATCAACTAGTTCTCTGCGGGCTTGGATAATCACAATTGGCAAAAGTTTTCTCAGTGCAACGCTCGACGAGATAAATAGATATTGTCATAACGGTTTCTTTCAATGGGTCACAAAGCCTTATTCAGTGAAATTCCATCTGTTATGGCGCGGTCCCAACGGTCCAATGGAGAACTTTCGAGCCATAATTGCTTCCCTAACCGTTCAGGAGCATTGATCGAACAATCATAATGCCTCCAACGGTCATATTGCTCTGCCATGGAAAAGTGCCATTCTATGTTGTAGTGATATTCTAGCGAAGTTCAAATTCTGGAAACCTTCCTTCTGCGAAGTATTATCTGGAACTTCTTGCAATTTTTCTAACTTTTCCCTCTTCTTACTGAGATTTTTGTCCTTTCCTGTGATCTGAATTACGGGTTTCCTCTTTCCATTATCGTTCTTATCTCCTCTTGGCATGATAATTTCGCACCGTGGAGGGTCTTTCATAGGGTTCAAGGGTAATACTTCTTCTCTTTCTGGGGTAGGTGTTCTACTCTCTTGTACAGACAGGTGTCTCCAGTCTTCCTGTGTCCTTTCAACTTCGACATCCATATCTTTGGTCTTTAGTAGCTTTGATTGGTTCTCTTGTTCTTCCAGTAAGTGTGCTATTCTCCTAGCCATGAAATCTCTTAGTTTCTTTTTCTGTTCTAGATCCTCCTCTTCTTGTTTTTTCGTATCTGATCTTTCTCAATCCAGGTTTTTCCTAGCAAAATAGAAAATGGGGCGTTGTTCTAAAAAAACTTAAGGATATCAAATTCTTCTTCTGTCGAAGTTCCATGAGCACTCATAGATATCTGGGTAAGTCTTCCACATAGGGCTATCAACTTTCCTCTAAATAATCCCAATCCTCCTAATGAAGGAACCATATTAGGCTTTCCCAAAATTTTCCAAGTTCTTTCTATCATGATATTCACCTATGATTCCTCATCCATGACAAAGTCTATGTCGAAGTCTCCTATTCTTGTTTCTATGTACTCTTTCTCTTTTAAGACCTTCGATAAGTTGATATCTTTGTGATCATTCAAGGTTTCTTTCATCTGTAGTAATACAATCTCTAATTCTTTCTGGGGTTCTATCATATCCTTAGTTTCTTGGCCTGTCCCATAGTTTTCTTGTTTCATATTCATGTTTTCAACTTTAGCAATCATTCTAGGATAATCCAAAACTCCATGGTCCATAGATTTACAACAAAGACAATTAGGTCTTCTACTAGGGAATTTCTTAGCAAGATGTCCCGGTCTTCTGCAACTATAACAAAGGGTTAATCCTCTCTTTCTCTTAAATGATCCCTATTATCCCCGATATCTAGGGATAACTAGGAGATCATGTCTCGAGGCCCACATGGTCCTAGACATGGAGTACCGAGAGCAGGAGTGACTTGAGCATGACCCTGGGGGGCCCATCCTTTTCTTCTCAGCCAGACTTGTCCTGTCAGCAGTACCAGCTTCCATCACTATTGGCCTGGGCTTGCATCAGAGAGGACTCTTGCTCCATGAGGTAATTGGTCCGAGGTATCATGGTATGTGTCATATTTGATCATTATAACCTTCTTATATATGCATTAGGTTCCTTTCATTTCAGATGACTGCTTGGATCTTACACTAATCCACTTGACCACTGTTGGGGTGATTGATGGGGTAGCTTAGCAAGCTGGCATTCATGGGTTTTGGTTAGCCACCAAGGGGGGTTTGTAGAGCCATCGTCCGCTCCCACCATCTTATCACTTTTTCATCTTATATCCTGCTCATCCATCCCATTCCCCTAGTTTGGACATTAGGATGACCTTCCAGGGTACATCTTGTCTTTTGGGAAGAAGGGGCTAAAGGCCCAGGGGGTAAAAGCAGCTGGTAAAAGATAAAAGCCATAGGAAATGAAAACCTAGAGATGCTTCGCCCAGGGGATCCCCGAGAAGGCAATAAAGAGCCTCTCGATAAGAAACTAAGGGACCCTAATAAAAAATGAAATAAATAAATGCAAGACCTAACCAAGAGGATGGGAGGTCTCATCACGAGCCAGCCCATTATGTTCATAGGTATTTAGCAGTATGACATTGCCACTATCTGGTCACCAAACCAGGGCAGTGACCTTTGGTTGCATGGCCAAAGGAAAGGGGGTCTCATCACGAGCCAGCCTTCTCATTTCTGCGAAGATACTAGTGGGTAACGCAGTCAGCTCTAGCCACCAAGCCAAGGCAGTGTCCTCTTCGTCAAGGCTTGTAGTAAAAAAAAACAATAAAAGAAAGATAAGGCAAAAGGGGCTTGGAAAAAATGCATCCATGACAGGTACAACTCGCCTCCTACAAAGGCACCCACAGACGACACCAGCCCTTGGTCTGACTATGACTGGACATCCCTAAAAACCACATCACCTCGTTATACATGGCTTGAATGATCCTTTGAGGAAACTTACCATTTCTTATGGGTACTAGCCCAATAGGTTGTCCTTTTGGTTGCCTTAGCTTTGTATGGTGGGTCTGTGTAATGTCTTTGAGCTCTTAGATGATTTGTTAGGGATTTCATGCATATGTTTGATAATTTTAATGATGAGATATGATTTACATTGCTATGATGTCTAGGAATAATGAGCCCATGGAGGGCGTAGTCTTTGATGTGCAGGACCATGCCCGGTGGACAGGTACTAGAGGAGAGGTGCACATGGGGAGATGATTAGTTCGGACCTCCATGGGGCTGAAGAGCCCATCAGGTGGTTGCTGGGATGGTAGAGGCAGGATAGATTTGTGACAAGCCCTTGCACTGAGAAGAAGAAGGATGCCCTCATCAGGACGTTTTGGCAGAGACTTGGCCTATGGGGATCAACCCCTTGCAGATGGAACGATGACCTTGATAGATAGGACGCCACCCAGAGCTAGTTGGACATTTTCTGGAGCAGATGGCAGTGTGCTGGGCCTCTTGGGCACACATAGCAGGTTGTAGAAGCCCTAGAGGGGCCAACGTCTGGCTTACTGGATGCTGATTATGCCCTGAAAGGGACAACGTCCCCCCTATAGGGGCCTGACGTCTCCATTTTCTGTTCATTTTGGCATTTTTTAGCATGTAATGTGACAAATAATGAGATATTGTAATGTCAGCCCTGTCGACTGTTTTTAATGACCTAATTGTTAATTAAAGGTCATAATAATCATATAAATAGAGGATGTTTTACCCTCATTTTATCATAACATAACTTGCTGTCTTGTGAGAGTGACATTTTTAGCTCTTGTCTTGGTTTTTTCTTCTCTTTTGGAGTGAGGCGCAACTTCTTGGAGGACTATTCTTTGGCATGTGGTGCTATTTATCATTGGAAGGTTTACAACTAGGGTGTGATTAATGCTTC
>ML786893.1:738716-755608 GCA_009831015.1 Picea engelmannii | reverse complement strand
CAACACCATCAAACCCTAATCCTCTTGTCCTTAAGTTTAAGCCTTCCAAGCCATTAGTCTCACCTCAATTGACTCCATTAACCCAAGGCACTAGTCTAGAAACATTTTTGAGCTTGTTTATGCTTAAACTCTCTTTCAAACCTTTCAATTTGAAACCCTAAACTAACCTAGCGTCTAACCCTAGCGACTAGCACTAACTTTAATGAGATGACGTCTTGCTGATTTTGGACTTGTGTTTGGATAGAAAATTGTGGCTTTGTCATATTATCATAGCCATAGAGGTTTCATGAATTTTCATTGGTTGAATTAGCTAAAACGTCCACTTCTTGGCTAGCTAACCCTAACCCTGAATGCAACAACATTATAGGTGACGTCATACCTTGTTTGATCTCTTGCTTTGACATTGTCACCTCCATTTGATTGACTTTGAGTTATTGATTGCATCTATAAACCTTTTTGACAAAACACCTTACTCTTTGTCTTTCAAACTAGTTGATTCTAGGGCTAACATCACCCTTGCAGCAGCAATATCACTTGTGACGTCAAATCTCTTTTGACCCTAATCTAAGTGCAAAACTTTGTAATATGGTTGGCATTGAAGTGTAGTTTACTTTCTTTGGTTTATTGAGGAAAACGTTTACTTTTTGCCTTCCTAAACTAGCATAGATTAGGGCTGACGTCACACCAATCTGCAATAGTGACGCAGCAACATTATATATATTGAGCAGATTTATAGTGCATTGTGACATAATATTGGGATTGATTATATACATTGAATGCCTTTATCTCTTTTGTATTTATTGAAGAAGTGATACAATCCATTTGTCTTTTATTAGTAATCATTGACTTCGTTAATAATTACATTTAAATCATTGCTCATATATATATGATAAAGATAGTCATTTATATTTTGAAGTACTAACCACTGCAACACATATTCTAGTTATTTGTCTTATCTCGCAAATAGGTGCCTTTCAGTGGAAGATCGCCTTTGACTATCTCATTTTGGGCAGTAATCTGTGAAAGGGAATCTCTTACATTGATCCATTAAACCTTTAACCCTTCAGAAAACCAGATTACATAGGGACGTCTCCCTTGGATTAGCCCTCCTTAATAGAAAGAGCTCCCCATCGAGGTGACAGTGGGTGGGGAAGTTCCTGTTACGCCAGTTTGAAGCCTTGACTCAAGCTAACCTAAACCCTTCCTACAAACTGTGCGATAACAATCCCCAACCTTTCCTGTACTACGCACTGGGATCGCAGTAAATAACCTGCAAAAAATTCCTTCTAGGATCCTGCATCCATTTGTTAGTCCAAACATTCTTTCTATGCGTAGGGATAACATACCTTTCATTATTTCTATCAGATCTATTCATATCAAATCTTCTTTCTTCTAATTGTGCCCTAGTTTTCAGATTAGGGCAAAATTTATCAAACATACCTAGATCCATTCTTTCAAAACAAAAATTTTCACTTATCTTACCTTTCTCATAGCACAAATATTCAATATCTTACATCTTTTCTTCATATAGGACTTCTCTTCTCAGCACAAAGCTTCTCAAGTCAATACTATGCACTAAAGCACAGATCTATGCAAAAAGATTTATTTTCTTCAGTTCCCAACAATCACAGTTTTAGGTCACGACAACAGAACCATTTGTTGGCACAGGAGTAGACCCAGGGTTCAATGCTTCAACAACACACCAAAAAAAACCCTAACTATCAGTCCTTTCGACAACACCTGCAAAGCAGATGAAGTCTCACCCGAGTTAGAGCCAAGGGTGGTTGCAGGACTCAAATGTCTGCAACCTAGTTGGGACACTGATCTGTGATTATACCACTTAACAAAGTACTTAGTATTTAACATTCATCAATAATAAAACCTTATTCACATCGTGGATCTAAACCCTAATTATAGAACAATGCAGTATTCTACCAGATCTAACACATCTAAGCATTTAGCATATGGAAAATGATCAGATTTAGCATTTATTCACAACATTTAAGAGCTAAGCTATCATACTAGATTCATCTAAACATTCATTATTGCACTTAAGCTCAAATTACATACACAAGACAATAACCAAAATGCACAAAACAACCATAACACAGGATATACGTGGTTCACCCCAGTGTGGGGCTACATCCACCAACTCTTCTCTTCTTTATTATATTCTCTCAATCTTCTACAAGCACAGAGCCACTAAAACCTACTCCACAAAGGACAGGAGATCTATGCACAACTCACCAGATCCTCCTTTCTTGAGCTAGGTTTAAGCACAAATACTTCTTACAATCACTTTCACTTAGCTCTGCAAGTCTCAACATACACTAAGCACAAAGCCTTTGCAATCACATAGATAGAACTCTAGAACTTAGCATCTTTGCCTTTCTTACATCCCCTAACTATCTATTTATACATTACAAAATGGGCCTAAACATGGGTAAACCCATGGGAAGACATCCCATACCCGTTACATAAACCCTAATCCCAAAGACTGCCCTAAAAAGGGGTCGTGATCCCATGATCTCCGCTTTGACTTGTGCTCCACCTTTGACCAGCCTGTCGAAGTCCCAAAAGAGGTTAAACATGACCAAGGATCTCTAAAACTTGGTCAAGGTCCAACAATGATTTTCTTCTTAAATTGTCTATATTTTTTAACTAGGTCATTTTAAGATCTCACATACCTTCCTTTCCTCTGAAGATAATGACATCGAATTCAAATTTTGTGTTTTATCGACAACTTCTTCTTGAGATTATTTTGTTGTGCACTAATTTTATTTGAACTTATCACTTTTACTCTCCTAATTGGTCCTTGCCACATTGCCATATGATCACTAATTTTATGCTAGTGTCATGTTACTCCCCCTCGAGTTAAGGTTTTAATGTTTGTGGTTTTTACTCCCCATGCCTAGGGGTAACTAGAGGAAATCATGTCTCATGGACCGCAATGGAGAACATGATAGCAACCATGATGATGATAAACGTGTACATAGATGGCACCCCCAAAACCCCCCTCATTCACCTTTACATCTATAGGTCAAACAAGGCCCATCACATCCAAAACAACCCAGGGTATGGGAGATGGTAAGCCATCATCACCATGCTGTATGTTAGTCCTTATTTTATGGAAAGTGTTGTGCTTAATTTATTAGGAATGTGGATGAGGATCTTTGGTTGAAGTTGTATAATGGATCACTGGTTTGATAAATTGTATTAATTTCCTTATTTCACCTTGGTGGTCATCTTTTATGCCTTAGTCCCATGATGTCACTACCCAGGGAGATGGGGTACTACTGGGGGGGCCTCACAAGGGTAACAATCCATTCACACCATACTTAACACTTTCCATCTTGGATCCTCTCATAGTGTACTAAAATTTGGCAATGGTTCATGGTCCATTCTCTCATGAGAAGAGGGGTTGAAGGACGAGAGGTTGTTTCACAAATGCTAATAAAAGAATAAGAAAATTATGCTAAAGAAATAAAGGAATAGAAAAAAAATAATACTAAAAATAATCCAATCCAAACTTGAGCTCTACTCTTTTAGTGCTTACCCCAGTCCCAAATAACAATGCTAAAGCTTGAAACCTTATAAAAGGGGACTTGCAAATATGATAAAGTGGACTAGAAAGATGGTTGATAAAGGGGTTTGGAAAACATAGCATGTAAATATGGGGTAACTCAAGAGCAAGCACAACCTCCACAAAGGTGCTAATAGAAATGGATTTAATGACACCATTAAACATGAAGTAAGCCCTAAAACCATATCACTTTCACACTTACACTTGAAGGGTTTTTATTTTCCTTGTCACTCTCGGGAAATTAATTTAAGAAATGAAATGCATTAACATTGTTTTGATATTTTGTGTTTTCTTTAAAATATGTGATTAGTAAAAAGTTAAATTAGTGAGCAAAAAGAAAGAAATGGTTAAAACTATTTTCCTTGTTTATGTTCTTTGTTTTTTGAGAAAATAAAATATATTTTCAGAAGTTTTTCAACTTTCGGTAAACAAAAGTATTTTTTATTATTTAGAATTTACTTTACAGTAAAAAAAACCTTGTCATGAGTTTTGTTAACTTTCTATTGACTATTTTTTGAATTTTTTTTTTATTGAAATTTGATATGTCAATTTAGCGATTATTTGATAGTATGTTCCTTAAAACTGAAGGGGATGATAATGAGTTATGATTTTCGACGTGGATATACTCATTATTAAACTTGTGTTTATGAAAAATAAAATATACTACACCAATCCAAACAAACTCTATTAAATTATGACTATAGTTTTGAATTTAACGGATGAATATTATAATTTCTACATTTTTTGAATTTGACCAATATGAAAAAGTTGCATATTTTAAACATGTTTAGTGAGACTCTATCTATGTGACTTAGTTTTGATTTAAAAGTAAAATATAAAAATGCTCTTTTGAAGAGGACAATGAAAGGTTCTGTAATATAAATTTTACATAATTTTCGACTATGTATTATTGCAGATATCGATTGTTCATTTTATTGAATCATTATGTCATCTAAAACAAATCTCCAATTTTTTTTTATAAAATTAATTAAAAATACTAAAAAACAATTAAATTGAATAAAAATTGTATCAAATGAAAGTCCATTCAATTCTGAAAATGTTGGTACTAGTTCCAAAACCAGACTCACAATGTTTTAAGGAGTCAACTCCTTCTTAAATTGGAGTAAGCTAAAGTGAACACATACTTTTTTGGAAAGTTCCATAGTTACAGGTTTTCAGCCAAAAGTTAGTTTATTTTTTAATTTTGTTTTTCAGCCGAAAGTTAGTTTTAATGGAAAAACTAACTTTATATTTAAAATTGTTGTTAGATTCAAAAATATCGTTAGTTTTTTCAAGGGTGTCATTAGATTTAACTTTTGGCCAAAAAATTCAAGAGTTCCTCCGCAAAATTACCATTAGTAATTTTAGTGACCTGATTCTCACGAAAGTGTTACCCAGATTCGTGATTTTACCTATGAAGTAAATTACATTTTTTTAAGTTTTAAAGAAATGGCATAGTGAAATAAATGACATTGAGTTTTTTTTTTTTTTTTGAATATTACAATTAGTGAAAAGTTAAACTAATAAATAAAAGAAAGAAAATGATTATGTGCAATGAAATTAATTTAAGAAAAGAAAAAAATTAGCATTGTTTTGTTATTTCGAATTTTATGTAGCTTGAATATTGCATAAAATAAATAAACCAGAAAATAAAAGAAATTAATTTCAGAGCCAAAAAGTTTAATCTTCATTAAAATATGTATCCCCATACACTATCATAGATTCTTTGATTCTTTTGAATCCCTACGAGAATTTGGACTAGTGTTGTCTCTAACTATTCTAGATGGAATTTATCATCATACAATAAAATAGACAAGTGCAGAAAGAAGAGTAAGAAGAACTAGGTTGGACGTTGAACAAAGAAATGATGGAGAAGCATAAGGATGCTATTTGCTTAAAACAAAATTGATTAACACTGAAAATTTCAGAACTTTAACACAACAGACTTAACAAATAAATAGTCACCTCAAAAACACCATTAAAACTCAGCCTTGCTTCATTTTTTCTGCCACTTTGAAAAATTCCCTTGCTACCAATAGATCATCAAATCCTTGGCTGAAAAATGAATGGAGTATGAATGATTAAAAATAATGAACCTCTCTCAAATTTTTTTTCCTTCTTTTGTGTCCTTCCTTTCTTTCTCCTTTTATTCTTCAATGAGGTAGTTCAAGTAGTTTAACTACCTTTTAGTTAGAATGATAAATAATTTTGATTAAGTAGGACAACTTTATTAAATAATGATAAATGATAATAATAAATAATAATTAATAGTTGGGAACCCCCTACTTATATATTATTTATTTAATTTCCAATATTCCCTTGTCCCTCGATTTCAATATTCCATCTTGTCATCATAAATACATGCACATCCAACAAACCAAAAATATGCATGCCATAAATACACTTATGCCTCCCAAAATATCATAATTATGCCAAAAATAAATCAGTCTATCTATTGCCCCAAAAATATAAACATAATATGTCCAACAACCAAAGTAACATCATAAAATTCAAAAATTGTGTTTTTATGGGAGCTTGTCCTCATCTGCTCACTTTCATCTATTTCATATCTTGTTATATATGTTATAACTTCCTTTGTTGAAGAAACTCATATAGATGATCATAAATACTAAGTTAGAATATACAACTTATAGCTAGTAAAACATAAAATATTATCTTGCATAACATATAATTTAATGATGGCTCTGAGTTTATCAGTAATCAAGAATGCATGCATTTAAGGGAAATTGAGGGAAAAGGGGAACAATCAAAGCATAATTCTTTAATTTCATCTACATATATACATATTTTCAAAACTATGCATCACTTATATCTCCACAAACTAATAATTACTTAGAACACATGACAAATACTGAATTTGGGAGAGATGAGGGGGTTTGTAATGTACGTAAAATGAAATCAGATGATAAGAATGTATGGTGCATGTTCATAGTCCATACATAATTAGTTTTCCCATTCATTTTCCGCAACCTTGAAACTTTAAAACATAAATGCAAAACCACTCAGATATATTTTTTGGACATCTTTAAAACTATTCATTATTACCATTTCCTTAATGAATTATATCATTAATTTATGAACAAAGGAAATGAAATGAAAAGGAAATAAAATTATTAGGGATGGATGAAAGTATTTGTAATTTATGAAAAGTGAAATGAATGATAGGAATGTGTGATTGTAAATGTGGATGAACATACACAGATAAGATCTAGCTAGCAAAATACATACACAGTTTGTAGAAAAATGAGAAAAGACAGAAACGAGAGAGAGAGAGAACAAATGATTGTATTAAATATATTCCTCACTCAAAGAGTGGATAATTTGCAATAGATATAGGTTACATGAGTAACTAATGCTCCATAGTAGTGATCTACATAGATCTAGAAACTCACTAACAGACACTGGAGTGAATTGCCACCTAGTCCTAGTTAATTGATCCATGCAATCGTCAGTTAACTGAGACACATGTGTGGAAGTGAGAGAGGCACATACAATTGATGGTGATAACACCTAGGTTTCCATGCATGAGTGACTTCCACTAGTATAATTGAGCGTAACCGACTCTGAACTGAAGAGGAGCTCCCTATTTTGTAGGGGAATATTCTCTAGAGATAATACTCTCATATAAGGAATCATTCTCAACATTGGACTATCAAACTTAGAAAAATAATTTTAGGTGAGTGTAATATCTCCAACACCCCCCATGAACACTGCTAGGTGTACATGATGAATGGGTCTTGGAAACAGAGGCCATGTCAGGTACCCATTGTACACTGCATATAAGAATGAAACACTAAAAAATGAGGAAATAGAGAAAACCTCATGGGAGCCTCCCTCGCCCCCTTGGCTCAAGGTACAATGCATAAAAATAAATAAAAAATGACAAGGACCAAAAAAAAGTTTCTAAGCAATTGTGTCCTTCACTCCACGAAGAACTTGCAACTTTGCAAGTTTGTGCTCGTTGAAGATTTTGTTGAAGATGTAGATGTTTGCATAGATATGATAAAGTAGATGCACCAGTGATATGTCTACACATATCCACATTTTATTTTTTCAATGAAGAAGATCCAAATGAAGCTTGGATGAAACTTTGAAAATCGTGCGACCGTTTTTGGAAAAATGATGAAAATTTACGTATTTTAAAATTCTCATAACTTCACTTCTCAGACTCCATTTTGAACGATTTTTTTTTTTTTAAATTGGGTATTTTTCCGAGAGGAATTCAAATCTCCATTTTTTTCATCAAATTATTCTTAGAAAATATCATAATTGAATCTAATGTGCACGACCCCCTTTTTGTTTTTCGAGGTGCATGCATGGCGCATGCATGTTGCTCCTGAGATGCATGCATGGTGTATGCAAACGTTTTTTCATGTGACTCTTGAAATGCATGCATGATATATTCCATATGAAATTCAGAAAAAAAAATAAAATGAAATGGAGTAGACATCATCTGCAATTAATGGAACAAGAATTTGTGCAAATACTTGTGTAGAAGACTCTTCAGAATAAGAGGTTTGATCTTCTGGTGGTTTCTCTTCTGGATATATCTTTTGAATCACATGCATGAAATTTTCACACTATTAGAGCCTCCAATATTGTTCATAGTTCATTTGGATTGGAGTCTCGTGATTCATCATATACTTGGTGGAACATTTCAGGAGAAATAGACCAAAAGATACATCGTATGGCCATATCTTTTCTATTGAGAAAATCATTTTTCTCATCGGCGGAATCAGGATCTACTTCCATTGTCATAGTTATTTGGTACAAGCCTCTGCATCTGAGTTGAAGCATAATTTTTGGCTTCCACTCTAAATAGTTATGAGGCATGAGAAATATTGTTGGCGAATAATCCATCTTTTCTGTGTTCTACAATCTTTGGTACTTGCAAAAAGAGTCTGGTGTGTCTTTTTCCTAGCAATCCGCTGGCTTTGATACCATGTAAATGTGGACGAACCTGCATAGATAAGATCTAGCTAGAAAAATACATACACAATTTGTAGAAAAATGAGAAAAGACATAAACGAGTGAGAGAGAACAAAGTTTTGTATTAACTATATTCCACACTCAAAGAGTGAATAATTTACAATAGATATAGGTTACATGAGTAACTAATGCACCATAGTAGTGATATAGAGAGATCAATACACTCACTAATAAACACTGGAGTGAATTGCCACCTATTCCTAGTTAATCGATCCATGCAATCATCAATTAATTGAGACACATGTGTGGAAGTGAGAGAGACAAATGAAACTATTGGTGATAAAACCAAGGTTTTGATGCATGAGTAACTTCCACTAGTCTGACTGAGTGTAATTGGCTCTGAATTGAAGAGAAATTCCCTATTTTGTAGGGGAATATTCTCTAGAGATAATATTCTCATAAAATAATTCTAGGTGGGTGTGTAATATCTCCAACAGTGATAACATTCTCAATACATTAATTCTTCTTGAAACTTGTTCACTTTCAATATGCACTTAACTCACAAATTTCTATTCATTGTCTTTTCAAACTCATACCAAGCAACCATCAAATGTTTTATGCCAAACTACCAACAAACTTCCTATTTTAAAATCATTTTCTATTTATATAACAGGGAGAAAAGATACAACATTAAATGATATATGGTTTTGGACTTCATGGACTAATTCTTGGAAAGTGATATAATGAGGAGGTTTGGTCCTATACATAATAAAAACAAAAAGTTTTCTTTAGTGTCTAAAGACACTCCCTGATCACAAGAAGAGATTGACTGAAGTGTCTAAGGACAGTTCCAAGTTTGCAGGGATACAAGGGAGCATCACAGGCGAAGCATTCATTGATGCTCTGCAGTTGGATATTAGTATCCAACATGAGATTAAACACATATTCATCATTAAGCCTACATTTTCTAAGTATATAGACATGGATGAAGTGTATCGTAGGTTACTTAAAGTCACAGTGCCAAGTCATCTCAGATGGAAAGAACTTTGTGATCTATTAGATTAGCAGATGAGCTGTCACAATCCAGTCACCTGTCGAGTCACAAGAGGTTGCGAAGGCACCTCGCCAACGACCTACCCCAGAAATTCCGCATGCAGTGGTATCGAGTCATCAAGCAGTTTTGATTAGTTAAATTAGTTAGACTAAAAATAGAATGAGCACGTCCTGATCAGTTATGATAGGAATGTTTGTAATTTGAATTATAAATACTTCAACTTTTGAAGTATTGGGGGTTGTTGATTCGCACACCCTATTGCTATCAAACTGTACTATTTTTGAAGAGATCCGCCATTAATAAAGAAGAGGCATTTTACAGGATTCTTGCGTATGTTCACTGGTGATGTTGATTTTCTAAGTTGAATGTTTTTCTTTCTCTGTAATCATTTTGTTTTCTGGAACTAATCTTTATGAATAGCGTAATGTTGCAGGATTTATCTTTGATACCCTATTTTCGATTCTAAAGATTTTAATGTTTATCTTCTAATATCTTCAATTAAGAAATTCTTAACTTCTTGTTAGTTGAAGTTATCTTTCTTATCTTTTCTTCTGCCCATCATTTTAATTACTAAAGATCCAGTGAGTATATTATCTCGCCCTGTGAAAGTCTTCTTTGGCATTTCTGGTTGTATCTCATATCTGATTAAACACAGACTCACGTTTTCTTTCCCCTAAAAAGAACGTTTGATTTCGAGAAGAAAGTAATGTTTAGAGGTTGATTAACTCTGTATATATTATTTTTAGACTCTAAATAAATAAATAAATAAATAAATATATATATATATATAAACCAAAAAGAGTTCTGGCTCCCAAGAAAGTTCACACTAGATCTCATCTAGACCCAGAACCCTCTACAGCAATAGATAATCCCGAACAATTGCTCAGGCAAAAGACCTTAGCTACCAGTTCATTGAGTTATACTCCCCTTCATAAGTCTCCTTCCTTTTCCGGAGAACCAGATATCTTTCAAAACCTTGATTTTGATCCCTTTCCGCAACAGAACCTGGTTAGAACACGATCTGAAACTTTTGTGTCTAGGCTCGTCTTTGACCCAACTGTGTTGCAACCCTGAACCCCCGAAGTCTTGTCTCCTATGACTAAATTACAAATCACTATCTCAGCACCGCCCAATCCTTCCTTGTCCTCTTCTTTAGTCGCTACCTCTCCAACAATCCAGGTCATCGTCCCACCTCTTCCACCCATCATTGCAGCTCGATATGCCCCTTTGGTGTTGGCCGCACCTCTACATGCCATGCCCCAAGACTACCATACAAGACTTCCACAGTTTGATGCAACCGGACCTTTAAACACACAACAACATGTGGATAAAATGAAAGACTACTTTGATTTGCAAGAAGTTGACGAAGTTGATGTTCAAATGAGACTGTTCGCCCAGAGTCTGACAGGAGACGTCAAGAAATGGCTCAAAGCTTTACCTGCCGCCTTAATTCCTAACCTTGTTGATTTCCAGAGAAGTTTTCTTGATAGATGGGAAGTAAAGAAAAACCCTCTCCAAATACTGTCAGAATACGAGAATATAAAAAGAAATCAAGGTGAGACGGTACAAGATTATTGCACCCATTTTAACAACTTGTATAATGCAATCCCAACTGAAATCAAACCTCCCCAGGGTTTGGCATTGATTAAATTCCCTGATGGATTTGATGCTGACATGTCTTACCAATTAAGAGAAAGAAATGCTGCCACCCTTGAAGACATGCAGAAAAGTGCTATTAGTGTGGAGGATAATCTGTTGGCGAAAAGGGCACGTCAAAGGATAGAAAGGAGAGTCACGATCAAAGAAGAACCTTCCACGTCGACCACAGATTCCAGATTAGATTCTTTGACCAGGGCAGTGGAACTAATGATGGAAAGGATCACTGTGTCAGACAGAAATCCTCCCAGAGACAATGCACCTGCTCCTCAGGTCCGAAACCCCAATTTTAGGATAAACCCTCCTCAAATCAGACAGAGAGACCCTAGAGATCAAAGAGAACAGAGGGGCCTAGATCAGCAGATCAGACCTCCCCTACAAGAAAACTATGCTGATGAAGGGGGGGAGGTAATTGAGGAATTGGAGGATACTCATATCAACCTCATGGGCATTCACGACAATGAGGCCATTTTCCTTACTCAAGAAGAGCAGGAACTCTTTCTGCTAAATCAAACAAAGGTGAGGAAGCTGAAGATGCAGAACAACAGGCCTTTGAAAACGCTATTTTTAAGGTGCACCGTCAATACAATCTACGGAGTAAGAAGACAGAAGGGACTCCTTCCAAGAAGATGACCGAAACACAGAAGACAGTCGAAAACAAGAAAACCCCTGAACCTTCTACTTAGAAGACTTCTGAGAAGACTAATGCTAAAAAGTCTTCGGAAAAGAGTAAAGACGACGCTCCGATGAAGAAAAACATCACCATACTGAAAATACCAGCACAGCCCGAAGTTTCACCTATTAATCCACCCAGTACTTCTGAGTGGAAGAATATGGTGGACCAACCAGAAACAATGAGTCAGGCCCGAGCTCTTGCACCTTTTAGCCTGGAGGGAGAATTGGCCAAAATAAAAATTCCTATCCCACTTACAGAGTTGATGAACAGAGGCGGTCATCGTTCACAGGTAATAAAAGCACTGACCATTGAACCTGACATAGGCACTAAGGCCTTGAATATTGGATCAGTGACTCATTCAGACACTGTGAACCTTACTGACAATCACCCCGAACTCCTTTTCGGACCTGAAGTGGATGGTCAAGATGATACCGATGATGTAGCTCCCTTTTACATCAGTTTGAACATACACGATTTGATACTGCATAACACTATGCTAGATTCAGGTGCCTCACATAATTTGATGCCTAAAGCAGTAATGGAAAAACTGGGATTGGAGGTCACTAGGCCTTACAGAGATCTACACTCGTTTGACTCCAGCAAAGTCAAATGTATTGGTTTGATTAAGGATTTGTGCATCACCCTGGTTCAGATTCCTTCGAAAAGCATGGTAATGGACGTGGTGGTTGTAGACATACCGCCAAAGTATGGTATGTTTCTATCCCGGTCTTGGGGAGCTAAGTTGAAAGGAACCCTGCAGCTGGATATGCCTTACACCACTAACCCAGTGTTTGGACAACAGAGGAGGTTATACAGAGAAACACTGATGAAGTATATGGTAAGTAGTCAAGAGAAACCTCATAATTACCCCCTTTACTCTGCTCATTTAGATTTAGATTTGTTCATATTGTACAATGATGGTGATATGGAAGAGCAAGATACTTAGCTGATGGAAGAGGTAGCTAGTCAAGATGAAGGTCCAGAAAGCGGTGAGGCGGCAAAGATGAAAAATGTAATCATTGAAGATTTCCCCGCTGATTTCTGGGGTATGGATTTTGATGGAGCTATGAGTAAAGAAGGAGCAGGAGCTGGAGTCTGGCTGCATAATCATTGAAAAAGGTATTCAGAGAATCATTCCTACAAATTAAATTTCCAGTGCACTAACAACATTGCTGAGTATGAAGCTTTAATGCTCAGTCTGAAGCTGTTAAAAAAAGTTGGTGCTAAGTAGATAATGGTAAGGGGTGACTCTGAATTAATAATTAGGAAAATTAAAGGGGAATATGATGCTAAACACCCTTGCCTTAGAACCTACAAGAATGGTGTTCTTGATGCTTTGAAGTGTTTTAATGAGGTTGACTTGTAGGTAATGCTGAGAGGACAGAATATTTTGGCGGACAGATTGGCTACGTCAGCAGCCTCCTGCAAAATCCCTTTCCGCCAAACTCGCCCATACACTGTCGAAGTGAAATGCAGACCGACGGTTCCCGATAATATAAGGTACTGGCAAGTGTTTGGAAATGATGATCAGATAGAGGACTTTCTGCAATGCAAGAACGATTTTGAATGTACAAACATAGATTTAGAAAATGAAGATGAGAATGTAAATAATTCTAAGTTTGAAATAGATAGTGTGAATACTGTAGATTCAGGAGTAGATATAGTAGATTTAGGAGAGTTAGGGGATGACAAAATGGATGCCGATGTTTTACAATTGAAAAGCAATGTTTTACCTAGAGGGCTTGTTCCTTTAGAAGATCTGTTTGACAGTAACGATGTAGCTAAGAAACCAAAAATAGAAGCCCATGGACAAGAGGTAGAGGACTGCAATATAGTGACTGAAGAGAAGCCTAGGATGGTCAAACTGTCCAAATCATTACCCCCAGAACAAAAGCTTAAATACATTGAGCTATTCAAAGAATGTTCAGACGTTTTTGCCTGGGGCTATGAAGATTTGAAAGCCTATGATACCAACATCATACAACACAGGATTCCCATAAAGGAAGACCAGAAACCGTTTAGGCAGAAACTTAGGAGGATAAATCCCAAGTTGCTCCCCCTGATAGAAAAAGAGATCAAGAAAATGTACGATGCCAAGATCATAGTCCCACTACGTTTCCCTAATTGGGTTTCTAATTTAGTCCCTACACGTAAGAAAACTGGGGAAATCAGACTCTGCATAGATTTCCAAAATCTGAACAAAGCATCCCTGAAGGATAACTACCCCTTGCCTAAAATGGATCACCTCCTGCAAAGGGTGGTTGGGCCCAGTCGAATTTCTCTGTTAGATGGTTTCTCGGGCTACAACCAGGTCCTAGTTCACCCATACGACCAAGAAAAAACTGCTTTCACCACACCATGGGGCACTTTCATGTAAGTGAAGATGCCTTTTGGTTTGATGAACGCAGGAGCCACCTTCCAGAGGGCAATGGATATCGCCTTCGTATAAGAATCATGTAAGTTTATTGTCGTTTATGTAGATGATGTGACTGTGTTTTCCCAATATGATGATGAACACCTGCGGCACCTTAGACGAGTTTTAGAAAAGTGTAGAAGGTTCGGGATTTCTTTAAATCCCAAGAAGTGTCTTTTTGGGTTAGAAGAAGGAAAACTACTAGGACACATCATCTCTAAAGAGGGAATCAGAATTGACCCCAGCAGAATCGAGGCCATACTAAAGTTAGAACACCCAAGAAACCTCAAAGAACTACAGTCTTTTATAGGGAAAATTAACTTTCTTCGAAGATTCATTCCTAATCTGGCCGAGCTCCTCTGAAACATTACAAACATAATAAAAAAGGACGTAAAAATAAAATGGGACTCTGAGTCCAGACAATCCTTCGAACAAGTAAAACGAGCACTCACAGAAGCCCCAGTCTTGATCAGTCCTGACTTCACTAAAGATTTCTATCTTTTTTCTTTCACCTCTGAACATACTATAGCAACGATATTACTATAGAAGAACAGTGAAGGGTATGAACAACCCATAGCTTTCTTCAGCAAAGCTTTAAGAGATGCTACATTGAACTACAATATCATGGAGAAGCAAGCTTTTGCTTTGGTAAAGGCTATAAAGGACTTCAGGGTCTATATTCTCCATTCCCACACCATAACTTATGTTCCAAATGCGGTAGTAAAGGATATCTTGACACAGGATAACCCTGATGGAAGAAGGGGAAAATGGATTGCAGTCATTCTAGAATATGACATACAGATTAAGCCCACAAAACTGATCAAAGGCCAAGGCCTTGCTAAACTGATGGCTGAATCTAACTTCCAGGCTCTTGACATTAATTTTCTAGATGTGGTGGATGAACAGGGAGAGATGGCGACTCCAAACGTTAGAGAGGTATTTCTCAACTCTCCACGGTATGCAGACCTTATATTCGTGCTACAAAATTTACAAGCTCCCCCTGGTTTAACTAAGACTAAAGCTAGATTTTTAAAGTTGAAAGCTTTGAAATTATGTATTCTAGAAGGAAATTTGTATTGGAAAGACCCTACAGGTATTCTTTTAAATTGTTTACTGAAGGATGAAGCTGATAAAGTGTTGCAGGACTTTAATGCAGGAGAATGTGGTGGCTATTTGAACTAGAAGGTTACAACCAACAAAATACTCAGAGCTGGATTTTACTGGCCCACCTTGTTTGCAGATGTACATCAGAAAGTAACAGCATGTCACTAGTGTCAACTGTTTGAAGGTAAAATGAAACTCCTTCCTCTACCTCTCAAACCAATCTCAGTTGAGGCCCCTTTCCAGCAATGGGGGCTTGATTTCATTGGAGAAATATATCCTCCCTCTTCGGGCCAACACAGGTGGATTCTTACTGCCACTGATTATTTCACTAAATGGATTGAGGCCGTACCAAGCAAGCAAGCCACTCACTCTGTTATTATCAAATTTCTTGAAAATAATATTTTGTCTCGATTTGGTTGTCCTAGAAAGATCATTACTGACAATGCAACTGCCTTTCGGTCGAAGAAACTCATAGATTTCTGTAATCGATACCACATTGGCTTGGGGCATTCCACGGCCTACTACCCTCAGGGGAATGGGTTGGCGGAGTCCTCAAACAAAACTTTGGTAAATATCATCAAGAAAACATTGCAGGAAAACAAAAAGGCATGGCATGATAAGTTGGTATTTGCTTTATGGGCAGATAGACTAACCACCAAAAGGTCAATTGGTATGTCACCATACCAGCTGGTCTATGGTACTGAGGCTGTTTTCCTAAATTCTTTGGGAGTCCCTGTCATGAAGTTACTTCAGGAGATACAAGCTAAGACAAATGACTCCCAGAGAAGAATCAATCAGATGATTCATTTGCAACAGACTAGAGAAGATGTTTTCAACAAAACACAGGTCTTCCAAGAGAACATCAAGAAGATATTTGACAAACGAACCAAGGAGGATGATTTTGAGCTGGGAGACCTGGTGTTGAGATGGGATGCCAGGAACGAGGACAAGGGAAAGCATGGGAAATTTGACAATTTGTGTACAAGGCCATACATGATCCAAGCTTTCAGAGGAAACAATGCTTTTTTGCTAAACAATGCCGATGGGTTAGATCTGCCAGGAGCACCTGTGAATGGTAGAATGCTGAAACATTATGTCCCACCTCAGTAAAGATTTGAAGAAATTACTCTCCATTGTACATACCAGTTTTTATTTTCAGTTTTTTTGCATTTTCTGAGTGAAGAACATTAGTCAGTTTGTTAAAGCTCGAAGAGAAGGCCCTAAGCTGTTGATCACTGTTTTTCAAAGTTTTCCTGAGAATAAGACCAATGAAAGCTACTAGGCATATATGTTCAGAATGATAGGAAACTGAATTCTTGGCACTTAACAGGGCAAGTACCATCCCCAGGTGGAGCCGTTGTTATCACCCCATAAATTATGGGAATCAATTGATGACTTGGATATTATGGATATTATCTGTATCTAGTGTCTTTATTGACAAATGATTTTTATTTCT
>ML786893.1:723250-738666 GCA_009831015.1 Picea engelmannii | reverse complement strand
AAAAGAGGGCATAAAAGAATTGAAAATAAAAGCCCCATGCAATAATAGTAACTTGGCCATACCTTTCAAGCATGGCCAAGTTCTTTTTAAATTTAATGTTGCTAGGTTAGTGAATAAATCTGACCAGACTGTCTAATCCTGGTCAAATAGCCCTTAGGTTAGATTAGAGAATAAATCTGACCAGACTGTCTAATCCTGGTCAGATAGCCCTTAGGTAGAGTAATTTCTTACCCCAACAGTTTAATCTGGGTTAATTGTCCTAGGAAGATAGGTTATCATGTAGGTCAGTTGCTTTATTGTTCAAGTCCATTAAACCAGCTTGAAATCAAGATTACACCATGTTCCAAATGCTTAAAAAATAAGTCGTTCAAAGTCCCATGGTGGTGTTCCTTTGTAAAATTGAAGACAAACCCATAAAATGTCTTTTATCCTAAGTTTTCCCCAAGTGCATATGTCATTCGCTCCTGATATATGTTTCTTGCACTTATCAACGGTCCCGATCACGGCGCTAAGATCTACGGCTCACAGCGCATTCCGGACCCCCCCGACCATTCTGCCTTTAACAAGGGGGGGGGGGTTTCCGGAATTGGTAATAACATGGGCACTCATCTGGATGGCTCAGGGAGGAACGCTCAAATCTACGGTCCACATTGGATTCCAGACCCCCCCGTCCGTTCTGCCTTTAATGGAGGGGGGGGGGTTCAGAATGAGTATTAAGGAGCGTGCTAAGATTTGCGGCCAGGAAACAAGCGCGTAGATCAATGGATCACAATGGATTTCGGACCCCCCCTGGTGTTCTGCCTTTAACCGAGGGAGGGGGGTCCAGAATGGATATTTCCCTTCAACGGGCCCCTGGTCATATGTGGCGTCAGCCTATTGGTCCTCAAGTCCCATCCCACACATGCTATCTGACAGCCCCGTCACTCATGGACGTCATCCTCCACTGAGTCCACTTGTCCCACTTGTTCCCAGGGTCGTGTCCCATCACATAACTGTTGTCAGTACCTGCTGTCAGTCCTTTTCCCTTTCCACTCATGACCATCCCCTTATGGTGACTTTCACTTCCCATCACCTCCAATCCCTAGCAGCCACGTCAACCATCCGTATGTTTTGGCCACCGTCACCTGCCATATCACCCCCAAGTGGCCCGTTGTCCATTAATAACTGGATAACATACCCGTTGTCATGCTGACCATTTTCCTGCGTCCAACCGACCCCAGTTTTCCCTCTTCATTGACTATTCATCCATCGCACCAGAAAATTTTACTCTTACGCCTCCATTGCTTTTCCCCTACCTTCATCCACAATCAGTCTACCCCACTAACATCATGTTTATTGAAGGTACTATTGCTGAAATGGTGTCAAAGCCAAGACAAGCGGAAGGAGAAGAGAATATTTTTCTTCCTCCTCCTGTTGACCTGGACAAAATCCCGTTGGTGGATAAAGATAGATTGATCGCAGATACAATTTGTGACTTCGACTTTTTGGATCTTCAGTCATGGCTTCGGGAGGTGTTCCTGGACCAGAGCAATGAAATTGGACTCTGGGAGTCCAATTTTCCCCTGTATCTCTTTCCCCAGATTCATCATTTCCCTGAATTCGCCCTCAAATGCCAAGCCCATTACGTCCCTGACCAGAAGGCCATTGTCTCTTCATCTAGAGACGTCCTCTTCTTCATCACTCCTGAAGACATTGACCAGATGATGCAAATTCCCCGTGCTAAATCTGCGTCCCCTTTCAATTTAGAAATCCTCATTGAGTTATATCAGAAAATGACCTTTCCTCAGAGAGCTCAGATATTCGAGCTTTTCCTCCCCACTTCCGCTCAATTCCCTTCCACCAATCCCCCGTACCCTTCTTCCATGTTCTCCACCAAAGGAAACCAAATCATTTCTTCCCTTTGTGCCCTTCTTGGTTACTATTCTGACCAATGGGTAGATGAGCCCATCCTGGGTTTTCTGTCCATTTTCTCAAACAATGAAAAGCCCACAATGCAGTTCGACTAAAGCACCTTCCTGGCCGATAATATTCACGAACAATTCGTGAATTTTTCCACAGAGGGCATGTTCAGATATTCTTCCATACTGGCGTACATGTTCGTTTACTTTCAAGACGACAAATTTAGTTTCTCCATGCAGAAGATGGATGCAGATGGAAGGCCCCAACCAGTCACAGCATGGACTTCTCTTTTGAAGCATAACTCTACTGAATATGACTTCAAAGCTTTCATTGATCAGTTTTACCACCCAGTCGTAAGCATGTTGAGTGGTAGGCCTGAGCCACGAATAAATGATGAAGTCCAGATAATTTTGCATCTCTCAGACAATGCAAAGACAGGAGACTGGTACTTATATCAGAACCACACCGAAATCAGAGTTTTCGGGTGCGAATTGGCACCTTACAAACTACCTCAATATGTGCTGGTAAGGATTTTTGCATTAGAATATATTAGATAGATAATGAATTCAGATGACATTCATTTTGTTTCCCTGAAGAAGAAGCAACAATTAAGAATCAAGGAGCATATTGGTTCTTTCATCTGCAATAGTCGAGGCGCCGGGGAAGAAGCTGACAGAATGTTGAAGGAGATGAAATTCTTTACAAGCTTCTCGTGGCCATGCGGGATCATTTCAGAAATGTGGGTGAGAAATAAGAATGTCCTGTATGTACATGAGTCTAAGCCCGAGATAGAAAAGTTTGCAAATCAGACAGTATGGGTGCTTGACACCTTAGTCGAGATGGAGCAGCAAGTTGAAGTGGAACAGTAGGTTCCCTCGACAAGTGTGCCACCCACTACCATACCTCAGGTTCCTAATGAAAAAAGTCCTCGACAGGAGTCGTCTCCACCTGTAACAGAGGTGTCATCAGAGGAGTTCCAGATGCACACCAAGAGGCCAAAGACAATTTCAACGCCTAGCGCGACAGTAGAACAAGAAGTCTCGACTACCACATTAACTACCACAGGGGTCAAGCCAGTCATTCTACCTTTCGGTTCGAGCCAGCATAAGGCAATCACAAGAGCTATACCGAAGAAATCCACAGATTCTCCCCTGGATACTCAGCCAAGTAAAACTGGTCCCAAGTTGGGCATTTTCGAAAAGTATGAATTGATCAAGAAGAAGAACCAGACACTCACTAGCAGTACTTATGCCCAGTTTCGGAAGCAGTCATCCACAGCTCAACATAGGCTTCTTTCGGCATTTGACACAGAAAAGGGTAGGATGCACATGGCTTACCTCCAAGCACAGGTACCGGATCCTAAGGTGATATCAAACTACAAAAGGGCAACCTTCGAGTTCCAGGCAAAGGATGTGCATCCAACAGATCAGATGGATTTGCACAAACAAACAGGGGAGATAGTTTTTCACACATTGGCACACGCTTCAG
The DNA here is from genome assembly GCA_009831015.1 of Picea engelmannii. NCBI lineage: Eukaryota > Viridiplantae > Streptophyta > Pinopsida > Pinales > Pinaceae > Picea > Picea engelmannii. Next base: position 735,279 of record ML786893.1, on the reverse strand, counting down.
CTTCTCCAGCAAAATTTCAGGTATCATTGAACAACGCTCAGACACAGCTCAAGCTGGAGAAAATATCATCTTTCGCAAAAGACAACATAATCAAGACCTTGGAGGAGCTGGTCCTCAAGATTGGTTATGACCCTGTGAACGTCAAGGCGACAGAAGAGATGATAAAAAATAAAAATGTCGACATCGCATCCTTAAGAAAACAGCTAAAGCTCCCGCCCACAGAGGACTCACAGGCAAAGGAGATAGCAGAAAAGGAAGGTGAAAAGGATGAGATGCTAAAGTTGCTCATGGAGCAGAATGCTCAGCTCAAAGAAATGGAGGCTGAGATGGAGAGACTAATAAAGGATAAAGAGCAGATGAAGCCAATGGAAGGCATTCCATTGAGTGTTATCCCAATTGCAGGATTGGGCATAGCAACGATGACAACAATACCATCTGCAACAGCAGTGTCACTACCAGAAGGAACAACAAACCTTGCCAAGTCGATGGAGAAGATGAACTTGAAAGAGACAGAAATCAACAGGCTTAAGAAAGAAGTGGAGAACCTCCAAGAGCTCAAGACTTCCTTCCAGACAAGCCTATCCAAAGAAAAGCAGGTAAATGAGCATATCAGGAAGGAGTTACAGCAGCTCCAAAAGCAGACAATGGCAGGGAAGACTTTGGCTGAGGTCAACGAGATTGTATGGACAGATATCACCAAGTCCATAAATGAAACTTGGCCAATGATTCAAATCATGTTTGAACAAAATGAGTTGCTCCAGAGGAGAAAACAGGCTGTTGAGAAAATCAGAGTGGAGCTGGGAGACATGCCAGCACAAGAAAATGAGATCACCAGGTTCCTGAATTCCAAGACCGGAGAGGAACTAGAAGAAATAAATATCGAGGACAGAACATAAACTATACTTGAAGTAAAAAGGGTTTTAACCAAGAGAAGTCTAATGCTTCAGCTTGAGGAAAAGGTTCAAGTCATGGATCAAGGAGTACAAAAGTTTTTCAATAAGATAGATGTTCTCCAAAAGAAAGGACTACCTGGTCTAAAGGTCATTAATGACAAACTAATGACACTCCCTGATTACAAGAAGAGGTTGACTGAAGTGTCTAAGGACAGTTCCAAGTTTGCAGGGATACAAGGGAGCATCACAAGCAAAGCATTCATGGATGCCCTGCAGTTGGATATTAGTATCCAACATGAGATTAAACACATATTCATCATTAAGCCTACATTTGCTAAGTATACAGACATGGATGAAGTGTATCAGAGATTACTTAAAGTCACAGTGCCAAGTCATCTCAGATGGGAAGAACTTTGTGATCTATTAGATTAGCAGATGAGCTGTCACAATCCAGTCACCTGTCCAGTCAGAAGAGGTTGCGAAGGAACCTCGCCAACGACCTACCCCAGAAATTCCGCATGCAGTTGTATCGAGTCATCAAGCAGTTTTGATTAGTTAAATTAGTTAGACTAAAAATAGAATGAGTACGTCCTGATCAATTATGACAGGAACGTTTGTAATTTGAATTATAAATACTTCAACTTTCGAAGTATTGGGGGTTGTTGATTCGCACACCCTATTGCTATCAAACTGTACTATTTTTGAGGAGATCCGCCATTAATAAAGAAGAGGCATTTTATAGGATTCTTTCATATGTTCACTGGTGATGTTGATTTTCTAAGTTGAATGTTTTTCTTTCTCTGTAATCATTTTGTTTTCTGGAACTAATCTTTATGAATAGCGTAATGTTGCAGGATTTATCTTTGATACCCTGTTTCTGATTCTAAAGATTTTAATGTTTATCTTCTAATATATTCAATTAAGAAATTCTCAACTGCTTGTTAGTTGAAGTTATCTTTCTTATCTTTTCTTCTGCCCATCATTTTAATTACTAAAGATCCAGCGAGTATATTATCTCGCCCTGTGAAAGTCTTCTTTGGCGTTTCTGTTTGTATCTCATATCTGATTAAACACAGACCCCATAGCCCAATGGATGTGTAGACTGTCTCAACCAATTTAAAAACCTTTTGACAACAAAACCTATAGTTTCTTTACCTAGCCTAATATCTGAAATTAAAAACAAAGCTAAATCATATAGAGAGATCCCCCTCTGAAGCTGGAAAGGATAGATCCCAGCTTTAAAAGTGGTTGGATAAGGTTACCTTTGTAGATTTCTTCTCTCTCAACCTCTAGGAAATTTACCAAGTGCTAACACTACATGCGAAAAAGAAATTATGGGCATTCTCCATGCAGTGCACACATGGTGGCCATATCTCTTGGGACTTTGGTTTTAGATCAAAATAGATCAACATAGTCTAAAATAGTTTTTGGAGCAATGAATATCCTCCCGAGAAAAAGATAATTGGATAACCAAAATGATGGGTTATGTTTATGAAATCATATACAAAAAGGGAAAATATAATGTAGTAGTTGATGCATTGTCAAGACAACATGAGGAAGATGACTCCCTCTTTTCCTTATCCTTACCAGTCCCTGATTAGATGGAATAAGTACAGAGTGGATAACACACCCAACTATATCCAAGTTAATTCAATGCCTTCAAAAGGAACCTAATCCTCCCTTTGGCTACACTTGGCAGGACACTATTCTCAGATATAAGGATTTCCTGGATCTATAACCCTCTTCAACACTCAAGTTGAGGCTCTTAAATGAGTTGCACTCATAAACTATTGTAGGTCACTTGGGGTTCCAAAATAGATATGCCCGTGCCCATCATTATTTTTTCTGGGAAGGCATGAAGAAGGATATCCTTCACTTTATCACATATAATGTGAGGTGTTCCAACATAATAAATGTGAAAATATCAAGTATCCAGGTGCCCTACAACCCCTACCCATTCCAGCTTCTATGTCGACAAAAATATCCATGGATTTTATAGTGAACCTTCCTAAAGCTGGGAACAAGTCCATCATCATGGTGGTGGTTGAACGCCTCTCCAAGTATGCTTGGTTTTTTGCATTACCCCACCCTTTCACACCAACACTAGTAGCACAAGTTTTCCTTAATCATATTTTCAAGTTACATGGCATGCCAACCTCTATTGTATTTGATCATGACCCAAATTTCACCATCACATTTTGGAAGGAGATTTTTAAATTGTAGGGCACCCAACTGAACATGATCACAACTTATCACCCATAGTATGATGGACAAATAGAAGTGGTCAAAAAATGTTTGGAAACCTACTTCTGGTGTTTTTCTTCGGAAAAAAAAAACACTAGTGGGTGCAATGGCTCCCCTTGGAAGAATGGTGGTACAATGCTTCCTATCATACAACCACTAAAACGACCTCATATGAAACAGTGTATGGAAAACACCCACTTATAGTCACTACCTATCTTCCAGGAACACCAAAGGTCCAATCTATTGATTCAATGTTGCATGGTTGCACAACCGCCCTAGCGGCTCTAAAGGATAACCTCCACTTGACCCAAAATCGCATGAAGCAATAGGCATACCAACATCGTTCAGAAAGGGTTTTTCAGGAAGGTGATTAGGTGTTTCTCTGGCTCCAACCTTACAAGAAAACATATCTCAATGCCCAGGGACATCACAAGTTGACACCCAAGTTTTATGGGCCCTACTAGATCATCAAGTGTATTGGTTCAATGGCCTACAAATTGGCCCTTTCTGCTACTTCCAAAATCCATCTGGTGTTCCATGTTTCCTTTCTGAAGAAAGTAGTGGGACAAAATTGTAGGGTCCAAACCATCCTTCTAGAATTATATGAAAAAGGCTCCCTTTGGCTCCAACTAGAAGCAGTCCTCAATCACTGTGAATGTCAGCTCCGTGGAAGAACTATCAAGGAAGTGTTGATCAAGTGGAAGGACACATCATCATAGGATGCAACTTGGGAACCAATGACCATACTCCAATAGTTTTCTCACCTACAGCCTTGAGGACAAGGCTACTTTTGAATGGGGAGGGAATGTTAGGATCCGATCTTAACCCCTATCCATGGGTCATTAATTGATAGGGTATGTTTTCTATGTAATAAAGGTTGACATTAGTTAATAAGGCCTAATAAATAAAGGAGAATAAGTCGATGTAAGAAGACATAATAGAAACTTCCACTTCTAGAAAGATATTCCTCTAGAAGTTTCCTTACAAGGTAGAATTAGTATAAATAAGAGTAGGAGGCATTGGATATTTCATCTTGGATATTATATAATAGAGCTCTTCTCTACTGGAGGTTTCCCCCTCAAAGAGGAAAGTGAACATTGCTATCATTAATAAAGGTGCTCTTTCTGGCGTTATTCTCATATTATTACGATATTGTTATGGATATATCATTATTTTTCTTCCATTGCTTGCTAAATAATTATGTTCTTCATATTATATTATATTTGGAATATTGAAACCGAGCTCCCTTACTAGGTTCAAACTCATAATCAAGATGGAGAAAATGTCATCATGCATATCATAAATGTAGATCACTCTTTGAAATTATTAGGCATGTGATGACATCTTAGGAATAATTGAAAATAAAATCTTCACTGATTTTATCTTCTAGAGGGTCCCATCTACTAATTATATTCATATTTTAGTATGCCTTGCAACCATTTGTAAGCTATACAACTAGTGGTGATTTTGGGAGTCAAAATGTGAATTCAGGGGGAAGCATGTTACAGATGAAATTTTCACACCTAGGTACCTCGCCCTAAGTGTCGTAAGTGTCATATAAGTGTCTCATATGTCAGACAGATGGCTTAGGTTGATGGATAGTTGGTATGTATTGTTGGTTGTCATTGATGTCAACTATTGGAGAGTGATATTGTAGATTGATGTCAACCCTTAGTGATTGGTGTCAACCCTTGGAGAAAGTACGATAGCAAATTCTAGTAGCAAACAGGTTTGGGTAATGGACCCAAGTTTGTTTGATGTAAAGATGACTCATTATTTTCTTTTCATGGTTGATAATAAGTACAAATGGATGAAATCCAAAGTGGTCCCCTTATGGTGAAATCCCTCACGGGAAGATGCTTTGCGGATTGAGTTATCCTAGAAGTATGGTTAGAGAACCCATGCTTATATGTGGAATAATGAGATGGAGGTCAATGAATTTGTTAGTGAAAATATCCTATATGGATAGTTCTTTTCATTCCATTTCCGGTGGTATGTGGAATGTCACATAACTCCTCACGGTTAGAGAGTTATGGCCATGAGAAGTTGGAGAACCCAGGTTTGGGTAATGGACCCAAGTTTGTTTGATGGATAATGGTATGCATTTTGATATATTTGCAGGCAATACTATTCTATATGTATTGTACATTTCATTCCATTTCTGGTGGTATGTGGAACGTCACATAACTCCTCACAGTTTGAGAGTTATGGCCTTATGAAGTTGGAGGACCCCCTTATGTCATCTAGAAGCCCCAAAAGGTCAAAGTAGTCAAAGTGGTTTAAGAAATTTTAGAAGGTAAATAATAAAGTGAAGTGATGAGTGTAATATAATTCAAAGTGAATAGAAAATAAATTATTTAAATAATAAATTTAATGGAGAAATTAAAATTGGGTTAACCCTAAAATAAGGAAAGTGGGCAAAGTGACCTAGAAGATGTTTTTAAGGAAGCTACTTTGAGAGTATAAATAAGAGGCAAGGCTCTCTAATTTTAGACACACTTGAACATATTGAATATATATAGGTTTCTGAGGTAACCAAAGGATATCTAAGCCAAATTTCTGAGGGAAGGTAAGGAAAACAAGGCGGAAATTCAAGGAAGGATAAATTATTTTGATGATGCTTTCTAAGGTATGTTATTTACAAGTCATCTCACCATTTTCTCAATAACTTTTTTTTCTAGAATGATTCAGACTGTGAAATTTCTATTCCAATGAGAAAACATATCCAAGTATCTGTGGTAAAAAATTCATCTTGTGGTTCATTTTATTTTTGGAGTTACACTTTGTAGAAAATAGGGTTTGTGGCTAGTCCTGAAACTAGTCTAAAACAAGTGTTTCGGGTAAAAACATCATAAATTCTTCATACCATATCCAAATTCAGTAAGAAAAAATGTGTTGGTTAAATTAAATTCTATAGTATTATTTGTAATAGTTTCATATATATTCAACAAATATTCCATGTGGGGCACGCTCTACAAGGTCAATCTCTAGAATAAACCAGAATTCAGCAAGGTATAACATTTTTACTATAACTCCTTTTATGAGAGGTTCAAAGTAGTCACACCTGGAGGAATTGCATAAAACACATTGAAGAACATTGTGTATCAGTTTCATATCTTTATTGATTACAGGTACAATGTTGTGATTATTTCAAGTTAGGGTTGTTGACTAATCCAAAACTAGTCATGTGAGACTAAAGAAAAGTTTCATGAAAATGCTAGTCTCTTGTTGTTAAAGTTAAGGAATGTTTGTAAGAATATGATCATATACACCAGGTCTATTACAGATTTACAAATCAGATTTGGATGATGAAATTGATGAGGGAATTCGGTTGAGGTACATGCCGGGTACATGGTTGAGACAAGTAGTTGATGAGTTGGCACATACATGAGGTGTATAGTTGATGATGTTGGTACATATTGATGAGTCATAGTTGGTGAGTAGTTGATACATGATTGGTACATACTTGGTACATGGTTGGAGGCGCTTGTTAGTAGTATTGTTGACAAATGGTTTATGAATTATGTAGCATACTTGTATTATTAGAAGCACAAATTGATCTTGGTGATGATTATGAGTTGTTGTGTTATACTTGGTTGATTCACATATTTGAGAGTTGTCTTGGTGATTGATCTTGGTGAGTAGATCTGATTTGGTTGATAAAATTGATGAGACATGTTGTTGTGATAGGTTGTTTGGACAAGTTGTTGTGACAGGTTATTTGTACAGGTTTGGTGCATGGTTGATGCACTTGTTCATGGTACAGGTTGGTGCATGGTTGATGCACTTGTTTATGGTATAGGTTGGTGCATGGTTGATGCACTTGTTTATGGTACATTTTGATTATAGTTTTAGGTATAGGTTGATGGATGGTTGATGCATGGTTTAGGTTATCGGTACAGGTTGTTTGGTACAGGTTGATTGGTACAGGTTTACAACAGTATATCTCACAGTGATAGTGTGACAGTGGTTCCATAATTCTACTTATACATTAGGGTGGTTGGATGGGGCAAGGACAAGTGGTTGTATCCACCTTCCGGTTGTAGCTGGAGAACATAGGGAGTTGTAGCCTCCTTCTGGTTCTAGCTAGATAATTGGGGAGTTGGAGCTTCCCTCAAGTTGTAGCCTAAAAAACTAGGGGGTTGGAGCCTCCTTCCAGTTGCAGTTGGAAAACAAAGGAAGTTGGTGCTTCCAATGAATTTAATTCATCAAGACATATAAGAAAAATCATTCCATGGTTTTCTCCCACTTTGGGTTTCCACGTAAAAAACTGGTATACTGTGTATGTGTATGATTTTTCATTTTTTCATTGCTTATTTACTCTGCAGTTATTGGATGATAATGCTACATTGATATAACACTTGTATTATATGGTTAAAAATATTTAAATTGCTCTATTATTGATTCACCCCCCCTCTTAGTAATCCAACAATTGGTATCAGAGCGAGGTTCCTTCATGAAACCGTTTAACCACTGGAAGGAGATCATGGATTATTATGAGAATGGAGTACCAATGTTTAATGGTCATAATAGTTTTAAGTATGAGATGTGGAGCAGAAGAACATAAGTATTTTTACAGGCACAGGGACATTATATTTGGCTATTAGTTGTTACAGGATATGATAGTTTAAAAAGGGCAAAGACTGCAACCAAGAAGGAATTGAAGAAGAATAACAAAATAGCAATGGATTTCATCTGGGAAGGATTACCTAAACCAATAAGAGAAAAGGTTGGTAAATGTTCATCAGCCAAAGAAATTTGGGATAAGTTACATGACATATATTCTTCACCCATCGCAAATTCATAAAATGCCAAAGAAGATGCAGATACAGAACAAGAAGAAATATGCTCATCATGTTAGACAGATTAAGAAGAGGAAGAGTATGATGAAGTAGAAGTTGATTATAGAGAAAAATTGATCATTGTAATTAAATATCTAAGGAAATAAAGAGAAGAAAACAAGTCATTCAAGAAAGAATTGATGAAGCAAAAGCAAAGTGTTCAAGGTTCCGAAAAATATCAGCAGGTCATCAAGAATTTAAGAGCTCAAATAGAAGAGGCCAAAAGAATTGAAGAAACTCTATAATATCAAAAGAGATGTTTAAAAGCCAACATAGCAACACAAAAGAAAGAAGAAGAAAAGAGAGAAAATATATTGATGGATCATCTCAAGGAAAGAACCAATGACTTAAACCAACTTGAGGAAGAGTTTGGTCAAGAAGAAAGAATACTTGAAGAAGAAATAATTACAATGAAAATCCAACTTCAAGAAGCAAAGAGGTCATGAAGTCTTAGATAATGAAGAAAGAAGAAGAGGTTGAGAATATTGAAGAAGAAGTTGTCACACCAAGAGTCAAAATCGTCAAGATCAACATAAATGTTGAAGAGACAGAAACATCCACATCAGTTGTAGAGAATGAAGAGAAGCACTCTACGTTGCTAGAAAAGAAGAATCAAGAAAATAGAAAGAGTTATGCACAAGTACTGAAAGGAAGGAATCATGGTCAACCAAAATCTAAGAAAACTATTGAAGATACATCTTCAAGAATACCATCCATGTTCAAGCCACAAAGAAACTTCAATCATGATCATGATTAGTCAAGGAAAAAATTCAGAAGGACTACGCCACAAAGAAGATCATTCACTCCCAGGTATGAAAATTTATTTTATGTTCATTGTTTTTATTATACTAACTTTAGACATAAGGTTGCATATTGCAGGGATTATAAAAGAAATGTTCAAGTAGACCATGCTTATGTGGTCGCACGTAACATTGAGTGTTACAAATGTCATAACTATGGACACATAGCCAGTGATTGTAGAAGCATGAATGATACTTCCATGAAAGAGAATACTAATATCATATATAAGAAAGTATGGATAAGAAAATAGGAAGAACAGGTGAACAAACACCAGGTACTAGAGATCACAAGATTTGAAATAAAATGAGATGAAGAAAATTCTATAGAGAAAAGGAAAGACATCAGATACATAAAGGTTTGGAAAATAACTGAAAGAAAGGAAGGACGGGTAAATAAAGAACAAGTTCAAGATATTGTACTTTTAGGCATTGTAGTGAAAGATGAATCTACAGATAGAAAGAAATAAGTTAGAGCTCAGAGAGATAATGAATCTACCAATGAAGATGATGATGAATACACATCAGAGCAGGAATTGTTCTGATCCATCCAACTTATAGACTCCCAAGTAATATGAATATTAGACAGGGGGAGTCTATGCAATAGCTATGACAGACCAAAGAACCATCCTTCAAGAAACTTGCAGAGTTTGAGAAGACAGATTCAGAGAAATCAGTTAGCAGAAGTATAGTTTGATAGATTAATCAAGACTTTATGATAGTATAGTGATGAATGGGTCAACATTATGTACAATTGCGCAAGAAGAGTCTTGGACAGTATGGAAAGAGATGGATTCGTAAGAACACTTAGCAGGCTTGGATATATATATGATAGTGGACGACATAATGGATTCATAGATTGGTTCAAAGAAAAATGAACATTATCATAATGGATGCTAATTACACAGGAAATGGCTCAAACAATGCTAATGGATTCCAAATTGACAGATATTTTTTGGACACATGCAGTGCATACATCAGTTCACATTCAAAACAAAGTAATGCTTAGAAACAACAATGACAAAACTCCCTACGAACTATGGAAAGGAAGAACAGACAACAACCTCTACATCAAGGTAACTCAAGGTAATATTTTATTAATTGAAATTTATGTTGATGATATTTTTTTGGAAGTACTAATGACAAGTTAAGACAGAAATTTGCAAAGGATATGCAGAATGAATTTGAAATGTCATTACTTGGAGGAATATCCTTGTTTTTGGGTCTTTATATATGTCAAAGAAACCAATGAATTTTTATTTCTCAAGCTAAGTATATCAGAGAAATGCTAAAGAGGTTCAGAATGGAATATTTCAAACCAGTTGCAAGTTGAGCAAAGATGATGATTCAAATTCTACAGACTAGAGGCAATATAGGTTAATGATTGGTAGCTTACTATATGTGACAACATCTAGACCAGATGTAATGTAGGCAGTTGGATAGGTGGCACGATTTCAAGCAACACAAAAGGAATCACATGTATTAACAGTGAAGAGGATTTTCAGATATCTCAAAGGAACATAAGAGTTTGGATTATGGTATCCAAAAGGAAAGGATCTATCACTTATTGCCTACACAGATGTAGGTTGGGCAAGTTGTATTGATGACCGAAGAAGCACCAGTGGAGTAGCGTTCTACTTGGGTGAGTGTTAAGTATCATGGATAAGCAAGAAACAATCATCAATATCTTTATCTACAGCCGAGGCAGAGTATATTGCAACAACATCATGCTGTACACAGGTTCTTTGGATGAAACAAACTTTGACAGATATATAGGTTGAGTATGATGAGCCCATTCCAATATATTGTGATAATACAAGCACCATCAATATCTCAAAGAACCCTGTAATGCATTCCAAGATGAAGCACATTCCAATCAAGTATCACTTTCTATGGGAGTAGGTTGCAGAAAATAACATCAGAGTTGAGTATGTGGGCACAAAATAACAAGTGGTAGACATCTTTACAAAACCACTTCCATGTGAAGCGTTTGAATATATTTTCCAGAGACTAGGAGTAATTTCTACTCCAAAATTAATACTTTTGAATGTTGATCTTATATGTATTAGATGTACACGAGGAAGCACCATAAATAGGACAAAGGGGGAGAGATTTATCAGATGCAAAAGGTAAATGCTAGGAGAGATATCATAGAGGCATATTTCCAAGGGGAGTGATTGTCACAAGGGAAGAATGAGCGATATGACTTCAGAGTGATACCCTTTATCAAAGGGGGAGATATTATTCATATGAAGGGTAGAGAGTAATAAGAGGATTATAAAAAAAAAGAAAAATCAAAGGCACGTAGACAAGGGGAGAAACCCCAAGGAGAGTTCAGTTAGGGTGAGAAGCCCCAAAGGGAGATACCCTTTTCCATTGATGTCAAAGGGGTAGAGAAAGAAAAATTGATAAAAAAGTATACACATGAATGTTATCATGACTAAGTGTTTCCATCAATGTTGGTGTTTCCATCAATGCCAAAGGGGGAGATTGTTAGACAGTTGGCTTAGGTTGATGGATAGTTGGTTGTCATTGATATCAACTATTGGAGAGTGATATTGTAGATTGATGTCAACCCTTAGTGATTGATGTCAACCCTTGGAGAAAGTATGGTAGTGAATTCCAGTAGCACAAAGGTTTGGGTAATGGACCCAAGTTTGTTTGATGTAAAGGTTTGGGTAATGGACCCAAGTTTGTTTGTGTACAAATTTCAGAATCGGATGTTAATTATTGAGCACAGGGAATTCTGTGCAAGTTCACTCTCCTGAATAGAAAAGAATTGAATAAAGTCTACCATTCTTTCTATAACCTGTTTTTGGGGAGGATTCAAGGAGTGAAAATTGGAGGAGTTTCAGAGAATACATTGGGTAATATTATCTACAGGATCAGAGTACTCCAAGAATTGAAGAATTGCAGAAATTGAAGAAGTCTCAGGAAGCATTATTAGGTTCTATGTGATGATTGGTTGATGGTGATGATTTAATGTAAAGTTTTATTATCTCTCATATATTCCTGGGTGGAAGGAAAGGGCAAGGATGGAGAGTTCAACTATCTCTTGATATTGGAGGATTGTATCTTCCTCTTGGAGGTTTATCCGTCCCTTTACATTTCGAAGCTGTAGCTACCGTTGGAAGTCATTACTTCCCTTGAACAATAACTATTGATTATTTCTCATATATTGTGCATGGTGTATTGTGGTGTATTGGTGTAACTCTTATACTATTGTTCATTGCTCATTGGATATAGTTGAATGG
>ML786893.1:706950-720754 GCA_009831015.1 Picea engelmannii | reverse complement strand
GGATGAAGTCTTTTGGTGATGTGTTCTAAGGTATGTTATTTTCAGGTCATCTTACCATTTTTGCTATAACTGTTTTTCTAGAATGATTCAGATGGTGAAATTGATATGGTATTGAGAAGACATATCAAGGTACCTCTGGTAAACATTTTAGCTCTTGATTCGCTATAATTATGGAGATAGACTCTGTGGAAGATAGGGTTTGTGACCAGTCCTAAAACTAGTCAATAAATAGGTGTTCGAGGTAAAACAATCATAACTTATTCATCGAGAATCCAAATGAAGTGGAGAAAATTTCATTGGAAAGAGTACAAACTATAGTTTCTTGTGTGCGAGTTTCATAATCGGATGTTAATTATTGAGCACAGGGAATTATGTGCAAGTTCACTCTCCTGAATAGGCCAGAATTGAATAAAGTCTACCATTCATTCTATAACCTCTTTTTGGGGAGGATTCAAGGAGTGAAAATTGGAGGAGTTTCAGAGAATACATTGAGTAATATTATCTACAGGATCAGATTACTCCAAGAATTGAAGAATTGCAAAAATTGAAGAAGTCTTAGGAAGCATTATCAGGTAAATAATAAAGTGAAGTGATGAGTGTACTATAAATCAAAGTGAATAGAAAATAAATTATTTAAATAATAAATTTAATGGAGAAATTAGAAGTGGGTTAACCCTAAAATAAGGAAAGTAGGCAAAGTGACCTAGAAGATGCTTTCAAGGAAGCTACTTGGAGAATATAAATAAGAGGCAAGGCTCTCTCATTTTAGACACACTTGAGAATATTGAATATATATAGGTGTTTGAGGTAACCAAAGGATATCTAAGCCAAATTTCCAAGGGAAGGTGAAGAAAAGAAGGTCGAAATTCAAGGAAGGATAAATTATTTTGATAATGCTTTCGAAGGTATGTTATTTACAAGTCATCTCACCATTTTCTCAATAACCTTTTTTCTAGAATGATTCATACCATGAAATTTATATTCCATTGAGGAAACATATCCAAGTATCTTTGGTAAAAAAATTATCTTTTAGGTCATTTTATTTTTGGAGTTACACTCCGTGGAAAATAGGGTTTGTGGCTAGTCTTGAAACTAGTCTAAAACAGGTGTTTCGGGTAAAAACATCATAACTTCTTCATAACATATCAAAATTTAGTAAGACCAAATGTGTTGGTTAGAGTATAGTCTGTAGTATTCTATGTAATAGTTTTAGATTGATTCAAAAAATATTCCATGCGGGGAACTCTCTACAAGGTTGATCTCTAGAATAATCCAAAATTCAACAAAGTATGTCATTTTTGCTATAAATCCTTTTATGAGAGGTCCAAGTAGTGAAACCTGAAGGAATTGCATAAAACACACTGAAGAACATTGTGTATTAGTTTCAGATCTTTATTCATTACAGGTACAAAGTTGTGACTATTTCAAGTTAGGGTTGTTGACTAATCCAAAACTAGTCATGTGAGACTAAAGAAAAGTTTCATGAAAATGCTAGTCTCTGGTTGTTAAATTTAAGGAAGGTTTGCAGGAATGTGATCATATACACCAGGTCTATTACAGAGTTACAAATCAGATTTGGATGATGAAATTGATGAGGGCATTTGATTGAGGTACATGTCAGGTACATGGTTGAGACAAGTAGTTGATGAGTTGGCACATACATGAGGTGTATAGTTGATGATGTTGGTACATATTGATGAGTCATAGTTGATGAGTAGTTGATACATGATTGGTACATGCTTGGCACTTGGTTGGAGGCACTTGTTAGTAGTATTGTTGACATGTGGTTTATGGATGATGTAGCATACTTGTATTATTAGAAACAATATTGATCTTGGTGATGATTATGAGTTGATGTGTTATACTTGGTTGATTCACATCTTTGATAGTTGTCTTGGTGATTGATCTTGGTGAGTAGATATGATTTGGTTGATAAAATTGATGATATATATTTTTGTGATAGGTTGTTTGGTAAAGATTGGTGCATGGTTGATGCACTTGTTTATGGTACAAGTTGATTACAGGTTGAGGTAAAAGTTGATGCATGGTTGATGCATGGTTCAAGTTATTGGTACAAGTTGTTTGGTACAGGATGATTGGTACAGGTTTACAACAGTATATCTCACAGTGATAGTGTGACAGTGGTTCCATCATTCTACTTATACATCAGGGCGGTTGGATGGGGCAAGGATAGGTGGTTGTATCCACCTTCTAGTTGTAGCTAGAGAACATAGGGGGTTGTAGCCTCCTTCTGGTTGTAGCCAAATAATTGGGGAGTTGGAGCTTCCCTCAAGTTGTTGTCTAAGAAGCTAGGGGGTTGGAGCCTCCTTCCAGTTCTAGCTGGAAAACAAAGGAAGTTGGTGCTTCCAATGAATGTAATTATTCAAGACATATAAGAAAAAAAATTCCATGGTTTTCTCCCGCTTTGGGTTTCCACATAAAAAACTAGTGTACTGTGTATATGTATGATTGTTCATTTGTTCATTTCTTATTTACTCTGCATTTATTGGATGATAATGCTACATTGATATAACACTTGGATTATATGGTTAAAAGGGATTAAATTTCTCTATTGCTGATTCACCCCCTCTCTCAGTAATCCAACATCATAAACCTTGACACCGTGGAATAACCTATGTCACAATCCCTAGTCAATGTGGAGGAGGGATATGTTACATGAAGGCCAAAATACCAAGTGCACATGAATTATTATTAATATTCATGAAAACAAAATTAATTAAGTGTGAGAATCAAGTGCACATGAATTATTATCAATATTCATGAAAAAAAAATCAATTAAGTGTGAGAATCCACCTCACATTTGGTTTCATATTTTTTAGGGAAGGTGGAGGATCTCATGGATGGTTGAAATATTTCTTCCTTAAAATACTTGAGATATATTTCCTCCCTAAAATCCTTAATGGATATTTTCTCCCTAAATATCTTTTAGATCCCTTTTTAGTGGATCCGATGAGTGATCCTCTGCATGGTGGTTAAGCCTCCAAATCCTATATAATGAGTTTTTTCCATGGAGATGGAAGAAACAAATTTGAGGTATCAAACTTATGGTCTTGGGAGCTTTGTGTAAGGGTTGGACGAGGAGAACTTGGAGAGGATGTTGTGACTTCAACTACGGTTTGTAAGTATTTCTTTTGAGTTCTCATTAATACATATACAACTTGTTTCCTTCAAGTTTGTGTACATTTTCATGGGTTTGTTTCTTTTGATGAATCTAGTTTTAAACTAATGTTGGTTGAATAGGAAGTATGTTTTGTCTTCATTGTCTATTGGATTGCAGAATTCATTGAAGGACTTGAAGATCAAGTTCAACTTGGACCAAGTGAGGACAAACTTCAGAAAAAGGTACTTATAATTTCTTCCTCTTTTCCCTTGAATAGTTTAGCTACATTTAAAGGAATGTCATTGTTCAAAGTTAGCATTCTTCTGTCTTGCTCATAGGGGTCTAAGATCCAAGAGGACATTCACCTGTCTGCAGGGGAATTTTCCTACAACAGAAATTGGCGACTCCACTAGAGATCGACATAGATTTGTATTTCCTTGGACTGTACCTAGTATTTTCCCACCTTTTAGATCAATTTTACTATTTGTTTATGATCCATTACCTTTCTCCCATCTTCACTAGCAATTTCACCAAGTTCTGTGAATTCTAGCTGAGTTTTTCTACATTTTTTTGGCTCTGTTTTTTAATTTATAGGAACATAATCGCCCCCCTGTAGGACATATCAGAGTGCTGATCTATAATAAACACTCCCCTATATTTCTTTACAGAGCGTTGTAGCACTCTGTGCCCTTGAGTTAGGGAGTGTTGATCTCCTTTTGTGAGGTTTTTTCCTTTTTCTCATCAGATTTTTGCAGCCTGTTTTGTAGAGGTCCTTTCTAGGGTTTTCACTTTGGTTTGTGAAGTTGTTTGGGTTGATATTTTATGTTTATCCCTTACTATTGTCTTGATCTGGGCTTGAAAATTTTTCAAAAATGTGAAATTTCCCTTTCTAGCTACTTGTTTTGGCAGGACAATTTGAGTATTTTTTCTCACTCCCTTTTGGTTCTTTGCTTGTTTTTTTAAAGATATTTTCCTTGTTTTGGAATCACTCTTCCTATTTGAGATCTTGAGTTGGTTTTTTATACTTTCTCATTCACTTGATTGTTTGAAAGTTGTCACAAGGAAGCCCAGAGATCTTTGTATTGACAAATTTGGTCTTGGATTTATATCTTTCCAAGCAATTTTCTTTGTTTGAGTTTTGGTTTTCTTTTAAAAGTTTAAATTTGTTTTGCTTCTCGTTTGATCATTGTGAGAGTGTGCTTTTTGATTATATGTTACTTGCTTCCAATTGTCTAAAACTTCAAATAGTGATATCTGGTTGGCATAAGAAGTTTTCGAATCAAATCAATTAAAGTTCATATTTAAACAAAGAGATATATTTTCATGATTGAATTTTGGATATTAGAATCATTTTTATGAGTAGTTTAGCATTGAATTGGATTCTTGTTGAAAGAAATTGCATGAAATCTCTGCATTTTTTGTGTTTGATAGTGAAAAGGAAAATCTCTTATCCTTCCCATAAGTAGAAGTTCATTGAAAGAAATGATTGTTTATCATTTTTTTTATGCATTTTTGGGAATCGAGTCATAATATCATCAGTTTCACTCTCATTCACCTATGAGTAAAGAACAACCACAAAAATCAATGCTAATTAAAATCAATCTAGAAAATTTTTCTTTTTATATTCTTCCACCAACATTAGACTAGGATTAGTGCTTTGGATTAGGCTGTGAGTACAACTCTCCAAAGCACTCAAAAAAAACTTAGCATGTTGCGAAAGGGAGAGAAAATACAATTGTCGTATAATCATATTTGGGATCCCTCTCTCACACAGGGGTTACGTACGAGGTCATGTTCGGGAGAGACACGGATATTATCCCTCCATGGTTTAACCATCTATGGTAGTAAGATCATATATTGGGGGTTCTTCTTGAGGTCCAACTGTCTTCATTTGGTCTCGATGCTTCGTGAATTATGAATCTGTTCGGGGTCCTCTGGCGTTCTATTGGTCCACTTGTCCTCAGTTCTCTCGAAGGATTTTAGACTTGATATCCTGCTGATATGTTCAAACTGGATTGTTGACTGTACCTGCCCATGGGCTGACTGTGAGTTGGTGTCTTTAGTAGCCATAATATTTAGGGTCTTTACACAAGGTGACTGCGAAGGGAAGTCTTCACTGTACCTGGAATAGATGATGGTCAAACTGACTCGGTCTCCTTGGAGGGTAAATACATGATTACTGTGTGGAAGCTTGCACCAAGGCATAAGTCCATTAAGTAGGTCACCATCATAACTGTTCCACCTACTCATATCCTAGCCCCTTATCGTCTTGATCATGAGATGTTGGATTTCATCACCAACTAGTACGATCATTGAGAGAAGGTTTGTTTTCTTGTTGGTTATTCTGGATTTTTTAGCGTGTGATGTTGTTTTAATAATTTTTCAAGATTGAGCCTATAGACGATAAAGGTATTCATATATCACATAGGATGCAAGGGTTTCCTTTGGAAGAATGCTACGAAACCTTACCTCATAATTCACCAGAAGACATATACCGTGAAGTGGTAGAAAACTGCTATGATGCTGGGAGTGTTGCTACTCCTTTGTTGGGAAATTCAGAAAGAGCCTTGGCTACGGTTGAGGATCCCACTCCTCATACTACATCTGTGTCACAATATATTGTTGAACCACTCCTGGTTCGATTAGACTCATTCAGTAATATTATAAAATAAGCAGTCCTTGTTTTTCCATTGAGACCCATTACCGAGACATACATGGGATCCACAAAATGGATTTTTAGTGATGACTTTAGGACCCATGTTCGTCCTACTGACGTAGTAGATCCACATAAAACACTTGCGCATTCTATATGGAGGACTCCATTGGGATGTGATCTTTATGAGAGTTTTTAATATATTCGACAACCTCTTAATTGTTGGAGAAATTTCTATTTTCGACACACTAGTTTATTGGGAGTAACACTAGTTCATTGGGAGTTAACTAACTAGTTCTATTTTTAGACTTTCTATTTTTACCATCACTATTATGCATGCATGCATTCCTAAGGAAAGATAACTACTTGATTCCTTTTATTAATTATGGAATGCTTTGTCCTATATATGAGTGTATTTCACTCATTCATTGTATCATATTGATCATGATCTATGTATCAATCATCAACTCATTAGAGTAGTGTGAATATATTTTCTCATTCTTCCATATTGAATCTTTCTTCCTTTCTTGATAAGCTTTGTTTGTATTTGCTTTAGTTAGATCTCCTGTGTAGGTTTCCATGAAACAATGACATGGTATCAGAGCTATGTTGCCTGGAGCAAGCCAGACAAGCCAAAGAATAAGGAAAATCGGGGTTTCGACGAGCTAAATTCGTGGTCATAACTTTCAGCAATTATTCCTCCCAAAATATTACGTTTTTGAGGAAACGAACCTTATTGGAAGTAAACCGACCCATTTTGGAAGTGGGTTTTCAAGAGTTTGGCGAGATTATTTAATGTTTGCTCAGAAAGTGAGCCGCAAGATAACCTCCTGAAACTGATACGAATCTATGGCCGTATCTTTCTACAATGATTACTCCCAAAAATATTAAGTTTTTGGGGAAATGGTCTACCAAGAAAGTAAATCAACCCATTTTGGAAGTGGGTTTTCAACCGTTTGGCAAGATTCCTCACCATTTACTCAGAAAGTAAGTCACAATATCATCTCCTGAAATTGATATGAATTTTTTATTTCTTAATTTTTAACTTGCAGATTGAGAGTAAATTTTTAGGGGTTCTTGGAATCAGTGGGAGAGACAGATATGACAACTATTATACAGTCAAACTTGGTGGTAATCCTCACACCATAAAATTATTTTGATTGGAAGCCCAAGGCAGAATTCCAACTCAGAAGGAAAGGATTGTATAATTTGACGATGGCGACAGAAACAGAACCTACATCAGTGATTGAGAAGATGAGATGGGTGAACCGTAAGGATGGGGACACATGACTACTTCTTGAGTTAATCTCCACTAATTTGTGGTTTCATGTTGCCACATGCAAGACTCCAAATGAAATCTGGACCACCTTGGAAGGACTCTTTGGAAAGCAGGATGAGATGTGAGGTCATATGCTTGAGGTAGAGTTGAATACCTTAGACCCTAAAAGTTTTGATAATATACAAGATTTTTTTACTAAATTTAAATCTTTGCTATTAAGCTTGGGTGAATGTGGTATTGATAAGTCTACACAAGAGAAACAACTTATTCTAACAATCTTGGCCAAGCTAAAACCATAATACACTGTATATATATCCAATTTCCATTATGGAAGATGTCTTTTTGGAACAAATTTGAAAATGCCTACGTTGGCTCAATTCATTGAGTCTCTTACACAAGAGCAGATGAAACTCATACATATGGGCCTCATGAAATATCCCAAATCACATGCACTCACCATGCAAGATGGAAAAGGGTCATTCAAATAGAATAGGCAGGAGGGATATTCCAAATCCTTTAATGATTCTTCAAGTTCCAAAGACTCTTCAGATTCCAAGAAGAAGAAGAAGGGAAAGAAGTGCATTTACTGCAATAAACTGAATCATGAAGAATCCACATGCATGAAGAAACAAATCAATCTTATGGCACATGCACTTCAATAGAACAACCTTGGAAACTTCATTCCAGAGGGAGTCAAGAAGTAGAAGGAAGAAGATCCTACTCCTAAGAAAGGTAATCATCATGCTCATGTTGCAATTAATTCCTCATCAGATTCATGGATTATAGATTCTGGTGCATCCCATCATATGGTAGCAAAAGAGGAAGTTTTCTCTTCATTGAGTCCATGCTCAAGACCCCCTATTCTCATGGGGGATGATACTCCAGTAGTAGTAGCAGGAGAAGGGAGAGTGGAACTCCACAATGGCAGTTTTAGGAATGTTTTACATGTTCCAAATCTCTCTATGAATCTGATCCTAGTTTATCAGATCACTCAGAAAGGTAAAAAGGTTGAATTTACATCAGATTCAATTTCAGTAATTGACATGCATGACAATTCCATCATTGCAATTGGTGAGGTGGATCACAAGTCAAGGTTGTATAAATTCACTAAGTTTTCTAACGATGACTCCTCTATTCTACTTACACATAAGGAGAGCACTTTGCATGCACCTCCAGTGCAACAAGCATATACTCTTGTTCTTCCATCAGTTTCATACATCAGATATGATTCCATACACTCAGATTATGTACATGGAAATAAGCAGGTAGTACATCTAGATAAGAATCCAGTGTCGAAGCTTCAACAGATGTCCAAGAAGGCACATACCACACTTGAGGCGGCAGGCAACCTTGCAGGGAATCCATTAGATTCGAGGAGTACTCAATCTCAGCATGAGGAGCCTTCTCATGTATTTTCATCTTCAGAACCTGTGATGCCCATGCATTGCTATATGGTTCAATCTACTGATCCACAAAACTACAATAGGGTTGTGTGAAATCCATTATAGAAAGTAGCCATGCAGAAGGAGTATGACTCACTCCTATAGAACCAGACTTGGAATTTGGTTCCACGTCCACCAGAAAGGAATATTTTCAGGTGCATATGGGTCCACAAGATTAAGAAGTACAAGGCCCGACAGGTTGCCAAAGGACTTCATCAAATCCATAAATATTTCTACATCTTCATGAAGACTTTTAATGAGCAGAAGTTTCAGACTTTGCGGGATCGTCCTGCAGTGAAGAACACAGTTGTCTAACAACTGTTATTTTCTTCTTTTGATACATTATCTTTTGAGGGGGGGTTTTGTTCCCACATGGTTTTCCCTCTTTCCTCACTTTTATTCATTGTTCATTAGTTGCATTGTACATGAGTACCTAAAATGTCCTAGTAGTTGGGACTCATTTTTACTCCATAGTGATGTTCAGGGGGGGTGTTGGAGAAATTTCTATTTTCGACACACTAGTTCAGTGGGAGTAACACTAGTTCATTGGGAGTTAACCGACTAGTTCTATTTTTACCATCATTATTATGCATGCATGCATTCCTAAGGAAAGCTATCTTCTTGATTGCTTTTCTTAATTATGGAATTCTTTGCCCTATATATGAGTGTATTCCACTCATTCATTGTATCATATTGATCATGATCTATGTATCAATCATCAGCTCATTGGAGTAGTGTGAATATATTTTCTCATTCTTCCATATTGAATCTTTCTTCCTTTCTTGTTAAGCTTTGTTTGTACTTTCTTTAGCTAGATCTCCTATGTAGGTTTCCATGAAACATTGACATTAATCCTCATGACCCTCTTTCCGCTGAGGAAGGACCATCCGATCAAACTATTGATCATCCCATCGAATAGGTCATCGACCCTACTGTTACATCATCAAAAGTCCACATCAATGCTGGAGTCATCACTACCCCTCATACACAAGGCACTTCAACCATTACTCCCATCATAACACCTTTTCACACTGCAGCTCCTCATGTTCCACAAAACCCTGTTGGAACGCCTTTACAACAAAGAATGCAGACCTTTTTCAGACATACACAACCAACTACAGGACATATCCCAACTAGGGGGAAACCACCATCTAGTGTACCTATCCCTCCCAGAGGACAACCATCCTTTAGCAGGCCCACCCCTCTGGGGTAAAAACACCTTTGCATGTTCCTTCTGGAGGAAAACCTCCCTTTACTGGTCAAACCCCAGTTGTAAATCAACCTATGGAAGGGGGGAAACCTTATTTTGTAAAAAACCCTTCACAATATCGGGGAGTACCTTTAGAAGGTACATTTAATAAACCCTACCCTGGGGGGAAATCATACCATAACCCACAAGGAGGAGTATCAAATCTTGTTCCTTCTAGAATATCTTATGGACAACCTTATCCAGGTGTCCCAAATCCCACCTAGGGTCCTCAAGGAGAACAACCTTATCCTCCCCAAGGGTCTAATGTTTATCCTCCCTAAGGGGCTAATGTTTACCCTCCTCAAGGACAAACTGTTTACCCTCCTCAAGGGAAAACTATTTATCCCCCACAACTAAATCAACCGACTTATACTCCTCAGAACCCACCGGGCTTCACCCCACTCATGAATGTTCCTCAACAACCATCGAATCCTACCTATCCTGGTAAAATCCAATCGTATATGGGAGGGCCTACTGGATAGAATTATCCACCTCAACCAATTTATGGCCCCACTAGTGTTCCTATGCCACACCAATATCACCCTTAGATTAACCAACAATTACCCTTCCTTGCCACTCTGGATCTACTAGACTTGTCTCAGTTGACAAATGATCCCATATTGCATTTTCCTTTTTGGCTAGTAATTCTAGCTAAATTAACTTCTGACATCCCCAAGTTTGATGGTAAAACTGAAGAATACCTAAACAACCATGTGATGACATTCCATTTATGGTGTTCATTAAACTCATTGATGGATGATTCTATATGTTTACTTCTCTTCCAATGCACACTTATGGGCTTTGCGGCCAAATGGTACATTGAACTTCCACGTGGTTCTTTTCAAGATTTCAACTCCCTCGCTATGGATTTTCTCACGCATTTTCAATCACCCATCTATTACGAGACGGGTACTGGACTTTTAACCTCCCTTTGTCAAATGAACTCCATGCATATATCTAATCACATTCATGAGTGGAGACGATGATGAATATTGATTAAAACGATCATTCCTAACCAGATATTGGAAGAATGGTTTACTAAATCTCTTTTACCCCCGATTTCTCGTGACATCACCATGGGTGGTGTAGTCACTAAGGAAGAAGTTATTTCCCAAGCTCAGTACTTAGATTTGGTTTACTCCCAATATGGCACTTTGTACAAGTTGATTCCAAATGCTACCCATACTCCTACTAATCCATCCAAACCTTCTTCCATGGCACATGCAGATGGAGTTATCTGTACTGTCAAAACCCAATCCACATCACAGTCAACCGGAACAGTAAATCACTCTATTTCCGCACCCGTTACCAGTTTGACTTCACTCTCCTCTACCTCCCTCCCAACTCAAATCTCTGAGGTGAATACAGTTCAATCTACCTCTTCACAACAACCTGAGAGTAAGAAGAAAACAAAAAATAAGCCCAAAAAGACTAACAATAATAATGAACATACCAAAACACAAACACCACCACATGCTGTTGAAAATCCATCGCAACGAAAACTGAAATTCCCATGTCTTATTTTTGGTGAAGATCATTTCACCCGAGACTGTCCACATCGCGATGAAGTTGCAAAAATTTTCAAAGGGAATTCCCAACCCACCATGTTAACACAACCTTTTTCTCAGCTGAAATCCATGGTTTCTCAAGCACTTGCCCCTCCCATAGGGGGCAGTTCCAACCACCCTCCTAGTGATGAAGCCTCGATGAGTGTTTGTATTTATATGTTCAATGGGATTGATTTAACCACTCACACTACCACATACGACACACAGGATAAACCTGATAAAGAAAAGGTCACTAACAGTACTCCAATGGATTCATATCCCACCTCTATTAGTCCTCCATCTGTTATTCCTCCATATGGATCACTTTAGATAGAGAAACCTACTTTCAATTCTATTTTATGCCCTCCCAAGAGCACTATCTGCAAATCAACTTTTAATTCTAGTTCACGTGCTACCCAAAAATACAACATTGTTGAATATTTGGCTCAAGCATCATGTGTTATGTCCTCTCTTGAAGTTATACAACATTTACCAAGTCAACTTAGAACTCTCTTGGCTTCCATCGATGCCATTGATCCCGAGTCGTCAAATAATATCATGCTTAACCTGGACAACTTCAAGTCACAACTTTCTCACCAACTTGCTTTTCAAATCGATGTCGTTGTTCATAACCAACACATTCACTGCACCATATTGTATGAGGGAGCTTCCACTTGTGTCATGTCATTAACTTGTTGGGAAGTATTAAAATCACCTGTTCTTAACCAATCCCCTACAATGTTATGAGAATTCGACGAGCGAGGCTTTCATCCTCACGGAATTTTGCAGTCCTTAGTTGTTCAGTTGGGAGGTAAGACTATCTCTGTCGATGTTAGAGGTAGTCAATGATCCCCTTGATTACAACTTGTTATTAGGAAGAAGTTGGTTTTATACCATGACTTTCATCGCTTCATCAGTGTTTCTATGTGTACAATTCCCTCATCAAGGAAAAATTGTCACTATCGACCAGTTAGATTATTGTACACCCGACACTCGCACTCCCGCCACCAACAATATTCCTTTTTTGGGAGATAGTAGAATCACTTATGAAATTGTTGGTGTAGGTATTTTAAAATATTCTTCCCTTATGGTTACTTTCCCTACACCACTTCCTCCCACCACACAACATATTTCCACAATCAATATGATTTTGACTATGGCCTATTAATCTTTAGAATCATCTGATCCTTGGCTTGTGCCTAGTCCGTTAGAATTCGATGCACTGGGTGATGCTATGCCACTTAGTCCAGTTGAGGCTTCATACGATGCTATCCAATATGCCTCTCCCTCCTTGGATGACCAATATCTATTGGCATCCAACATGTATTCGTTGCCATCTTGGTTGAACTCCTTATCCTCTGCTTTTGACTACATTTCCCAGATTTTTCTATCAGACAAATCCATTATGGAAATGCTTAGTATTGACGAGGTACCTTGGGATGAAAACCATCATCGATTGTCTTTTATTCCTCCTCTAGAATAAATTCAGGAAGATATACACTCTATCTTCCCCTCCGATGTTGTTAATTCTCCCCAGTATCCTATACTTACCTAAGATACTATTTCTGAGTGGAATTTAGGAAACATCTCTTATACGATCTCTATCGATATCTCAATCAAAGAGAGTATTGTGGAAAATTTTCATCTTGATGCTAATTGTTCACCCGAGTAAGTGGCTTCTTACACCACTTTATTTAAATAATTTTGCAATGTCTTCACTTGGAGCTACGAAGAAATTCCCAGGATCAACCCCTTGATCATTGTGCATGAAATAAAAACTTACCCAGGCGTTAAACCTATGCAATAAATGTTGGATCATGTTATCATTGATGCCAAAGGTTTAATTAATTGATGTCAAAGGATTGATTTCAAGTGATTGATTGATGTCAAGGGATGATTTATTGATTGATGTCAAGGAATTGGTTGATGCCAAAGGATGATTAAATGATGTCAAAGGTAAAAGGTTTGATGTATGAGGTCAAAGGTTTGATGTATGTCTTATCATAGTATATTGATGTAATATGTATTGTCCTTGATGATAATGGATATATATCAAGTGGAATCATAGTCGTATGATGCATAGATGAATATGGATCAATGAGTTGTCATCGATACATGATCCATAGATGAAGATGGATCAATGAGTTGTCATTGATACATGATGCATAGATGAAGATGGATCAAAGTGGTTTCATTGGTATATGATACATTGTTGTATTATCATGGTTGATAAGGTGTGCAAATGGATGAACTCCAAAGTGATCCCCTCGTGGTGAAATCCCTCATGGGAAGACTCTTTACGGTTGAGTTATCCTAGAAGTATGGTTAGAGAACCCATGCTTATATATGGAGTAATGAGATGAAGATTAGTAAATTTGTTAGTGAAACTATCCTAGATGGATAGTGCTTATCATGCCTGATCCAGGTGGATATTGGGGGCCACCCACCTTTTCCAAATGGCTCAAAACAGTTTTCTGGCCATTTTGGCAATTTACTATTTTTAGCAGGTTTTA
>ML786893.1:666206-704603 GCA_009831015.1 Picea engelmannii | reverse complement strand
GCAGCCACCACAGCTTCGGCCAAAGCACCTTCTATCCAACAGAAGCAGGTCGACAAGGTTGCAGCAAAGCACAAAGATTCCTTCTGCACACAGTCATCTAAAACAGCCAGACTGGTTAAAAAGGTCCAAACCTTCCAGCCACAAGTTCGTGACAGATTTCCACGAACTAGGCAGCGTGACTTCTCCAGCAAGACAAGGGCTCACCAAGATGCAGATTCAACAAATTCTTTTCCCTCTCCCCAGGGAACTCAACGCAATGGAGACCATTTCTTCCTAATGAGGGAGGATTGATCCAGGTGGATATTGGGGGCCACCCACCTTTTCCAAATGGCTCAAAACAGTTTTCTGGCCATTTTGGCAATTTACTATTTTTAGCAGGTTTTAACTTCCAGGGCCATTTTGAGGGCCTAAATGAAGGTTTTTCGAGATCGAGGTTCTCAATGATAGATGAAGGCATGATTGAGCCCCCAAAATGAATCTCCTCAATGATACCTTTCCAACAAGCTATCACACGCCTAAAACGGAGATCGTATGCAAAAGTTACAACCCCAGGAAGTTGATGCACCAACTTACCCAAACGGGGCCCACATGACTTTTGGCGCTTCATCTCCTAGGGTTATGTTTTTGGATGTCTAGGACTTTTGACATTCCTGATTATTGTAAAAAGGCCTCTAGAGCCTCATTGTAACCATCTTCTTGCGAATGCGAGTAGCCGTCACATCTCTTCTCAGAGATAAGCTGCCACCATTCTAGCGAGTCTTTCACTCTATATTTTTACAGTCTCTGTACATTTCTCTAATTAATAGAAATCGTGTATTACTGTATATCTGTGTTTATGGTTGCATCTTTGATACATTTCTATTATATTATTGAATATCTGCAATATCTCTGTGCATTTCTTTATTATATCTCCGCTCTCATTTCGTGCCGAAAATAATCCGGATCAATGCCATTTCCGGTGGTATGTGGAATGTCACATAACTCATAGTTTGAGAGTTATGGCCCTACGAAGATGAAGGACCCTCATATGTTGGCTTGAAGTCGCGAAAGGTCAAAGAAGTCAAAGTTCTTGAAAAGAAGAAATCATTATTTAAATGATAAAGTAAAGTGACAAAGTCAAGAAGATTATTTAAATGATAATGTGAGGTGACAAAGTCAAGGAGAAATATTTGAATGATAAAGAAATGGAGAAATTTATAATTATGGAAAGTGGTTAACCCTAAAAATGAGGAAAATAGGTTAAGTGACCTAGAAATGGGTTAAGTGACCTAGAAGTGGGTTAAGTGACTTAGAATATGCTTCTAAGGAAGCTACTTGTAGTGTATAAATAAGAGGCAAGGGTCTCTTGTGAATATGTGTCTCGTGAATCTCTTGGGCATGTGTTGAAGATCTATTTTGAGAGAGAGGAGATCTGAAGGATCTCATGGACGCATCAAAGTTTCGGCAAGTCTGAGATCATGACGACAAAATTCTTGTAAGTTCAGAAACCCTAGTTTATGAGGTATACGTGGGTTGCAATGAGCCAGGGCGTGTACATACGCGAGATGAATGAAGACAGGGTGCGTACAATGGATGAAGTCATGGAGACTTGTGTGTGAGCTAGTACCAGGCTCTTGAAGACTAAAGAAGGTTCAATATCTACACTCTATGGGCTCATATATTCCATAGAAATTCTGGTATGGTTACATGGTTGTCTTGATGGATACTCTTGCTTGTTGTGTAGTGAATGCTTAACGAATTCTTGGTATGGCTATTGTGATGTGATTTTTGTTGGTTGATGGAGTGAGAAACACTCTTATGATTCATTACTGATATGATTTCTATAATATTTTGATTTCTTATACATGATTGAGTAGCATTCATATTGTATGATTGAGGAGCACGAGTAAGTTGTTGGAGAGCTTGGATGTGTTGTGATTGGTTATGGGTCAGATTGGACAGTGAAAGACATAAGAGAATATGATTGAGGGTTGCAAAATATCTTAGTGTGTGATTAAAAGAAAACCCTATTTGCTCAGAAGTGATACGCAGGCTACAGTATAGACTGGCCATGTACATACATGATTTGTACTACTGGTAGCCACATACATAAGTGTGCTGCACTATCGACAGGTCACGTACCTGTTGACAGATTGATATCTATTGAGGATTGTTGCCTCATCTCAGTTGATGTTGAGGGTGTAAGATGAGTCTTGCATAATAGAGCTAGTGCTCTTGTAGTGTTGTACTCTATTAAGTTGTTGCCGATAACCCAAGTATTGTAGTCTGTAATAAAAATAAAATTGTGCATACATCTTGTGTTCCTTGTGTTCCTTGTGATGATGATGTGTTGATGATATATTTTTGATATATGTTGATAATATATGTTCACATTTAAATGATTATAAATAACAACAATAAGTAATGAGTAAATGGTGATTGCTAACTAATGAGTTTTGTGAAGAGGAAGTTTTGGTAAAAATAGCCCTACAATGTTCACCCCCCCCCTCTTAGTGTAGTCGGTGTGTCCAACAATTGGTATCAGAGCAGGCCTTCACTATAATCCTTAACAAGCTTGGAGGAGATCTATGGACACACAAATGGATGATGAAGTTCCAATCCTTGATGAGGAAAACTATTCTACTTGGAGAATATAAATGAGAGTGCATTTGAAGGAAATGGGAGTGGATATTTGGAAGGCATCCATTAGTGGGTCAGTTTCCTTGAATAAAAAGTCAAAGATTGCAGCTCAAAGGGAAGGAAAGAATAATGATGCATTGGCTCTCAAGACCATTCTTAGTGGACTCTCAAGTCCTATCAAAGAGAGCATGGGACAATGAACTTCCACCAAGGATATATGGCTAAAGATAGAGGAGACATATCAAAGAAAGAAGGAAAATATTGAAGACCACTCCATCAAAATCATTAAAGGCAAATAATCATGTGATGATGTTGACAAAAAGGAAGATCTTGAAGACATTTCAAATGAAGGAAAATAATCATGTGATGATGTTGGAAAAAAGGAAGATCTTGAATATATTTCAAATGAAGGTAAAGAATCCTCAAAGACCCTTGATTGCAATAATTCAAAATGTGATGATATTGAATATTTCTCTACAAGTGAAGAAGAAAATATAGAAATAGTTTGTGTAGAGTTTGATGGTAGTTATCCTATGGAAATAATAGAAGAAGAACTATCAGAACTGCAAAATAAAGTTGAAGAGGGCCTATATGAATATAGAAATGACCATTATTAAATAGACTATAGCTATCTTTCGGATAACACTAAAAAGTTTCTTAAGAAGATTTAAAGGAACATATTGAAGTTAAAGGAAATCCTCAAAGAACAAGAAGAGAGTACTGAGACTCAATTAGAAGAAAAGGAAGAAGATATCACAAGACTTAAGAATGAAAAAGAAGATAAGAAGGTAGATGATGAGATTAGCAAAAGTATTGAAATTATTGTCCATCTCAAAACCCAAATTGAAGAATCCAAAAGGGTAGAGGAACTATTGAAATATCAAGTAAATGAAAAGGAAGAGTCATGTCATAAGTTAGAAGCTGAAGTTGTGGATCTTAGAAAGAAAGTAGAGAAGTCAAACAAGTTCTTGAATAGCTCACAAATCTTGAATGAGATCTTGGAAATTCAAAGATCACCAAATGATAATTCGGGTCTTGGATACAAGAGATAAGCTACACATGTTGAAGCAAGCACCTCAAAGAAGCATGAGGAAAGTCCCTCATTCTCAGAGGATGAAGAAAATGTTGAAAATCAACCATCTACACAAGGCAAAGAAAATTTCAAAAGAACAAAGCAAGGAAGACATCAAGAAGCCATATTTACACCTCAAAAAGGATGGACACCAAAGCAAAGGTATGAAAGTATTTTTCATTGTCAATGTTATTCATGTAATGAATATGGTCACAAAGCTTTGGAATGCAGATCTTATGCAAGGAAAAATAATGGAATATTTCATAACACCATAAGGTGTTGGAGATGTGATCAAGTAGGACACATTTTTGTTCACTGTCACAGCATGAGATGCTACAACTATAGTGGATTTGGTCACAAATCCCAGGATTGCTGGAACACAAGAAGAAAGTCCATGATGAGGACTTCATATAGCATGACTAGAAGAAGGGATGAAGTAAGGAAGGGAGACATATTTGAAAATATGGAATCTCAAAGATCAAGTTCTAAGAAGCAGGGACACCTTCAGAAGTGGGTGAAGAAGACTAAACAACCAGAGTAGAATGGAAGCCTTGAGGGAAGCTCAAGTGTCTCATCTACTAAAGCATATGTGGGTGACAATGGTAACAGACGCGTACATACGCTGGCTGGCCTTGAATAGGTCACATACATACGCGAGTTGTCTGTGTAGAAGGCCGTGTATATGTGGTAAAGCCTAGGGAAAAGGGCTTTGCATAAAGGGCTGCGGCTTGATGTGATGGTATAACTCTGTGTTGCAGGGTCTAACATAGTTTGTTGCAGGTTTTGACATTGTTTTTTGTAGGTTTTCATGATTACATATTGGATTATGTAATGTGATGATATAAAATGAAAGGCTATATTGGATGCATGGCACTAACCCATGAGTATGGATTGAGGCACTCTTCTGTTGAAGAACATTTTTGGTTATGACAGTGAAGTTATGGCACCTTGGTTATGTGATATATCTTGATGATGCTAGCTAGATCTATTGAAGCACACTTCTAGTACATGTTGGATGCCTAATATATTTGTTGTAGTGATTGGAGGTTGAGGCTGATCTGTTGGTGTGTATAGTTGATACATATTTGAGTTTCATTGATATATCTTATGATGTATTATTGGAATATTACTTGTTGGATATATTGATACATGCATTTGGCATATGGATGAACTACATATTGGGACATATAGTTGGTGAGTTGATGAGGTGATCATGTTTGATGAGTCATAGTTGATGAATGATTGGTACACTCCTAGTACATTGGTAGAGGAACCTACTAGCAGGTTTATTGGCACATGTTTTATAGTGGATTTGGCATACATGTATGAAGATTCATCTTGTTGTGGTATTGATGCATGGTTGATGCACTTCCTTGGTACAAGTGGTGATACATGTTGATATGCATGTTTGGTACACTCATAGATGATATATGTTTGGATGATATCATGAGACACTTGATTGGTTGATAAACATGATTGTGGCACTTGGTTCATGGTGAAGACATATCATGAGTGAACTTGTTTGGCTTATTGGTATATGGACATGGTTGGCATGTTGGGCTAAATTTCGCTCATGGGCTAATTTTCCATGGTTTTTCCCAAAAAAATATTCTCCATTCTAAAAATGATTCGCCCAAATTCTATAGGATAAAATTATTTTACCTTAAAAATCGCCAAAATTTTATACAAAATACATAAAATCCATAGAAATTTGAATATTTTTACAAAAATATCGTCGAACATTTATAGTTGGCATATGAAGGATTAATAATATTCGCCAAGGTTTCTATATATTAAAATAAATTTCTATCCTTAAAATCATCCTTGATGTTGGTAGAGGCATATGGTTGATACACTCCATTGATGATATCTTATGGCATATTCTATGGTATTGATGTACATGGGTGTTGTTCATGGTGGGCACACAATTTGGTACATGATTTACTTGGTTGATGTTTTATTCATGATTCTCTTTTTGACATATCTTTTGTTTCATGGTATGGCACAAGTTTTGATGCATGGACAGGTCCAAGGATCGTCATAGAAAGAGTGGTTGTTCTATGATCCAGTTGAGCAGTGGCATTTGCAGTAGAAGAATATTGCAGTGGTAGCATATTTCTCATATTGAATAGAATATAGGGGGATACATACCCATAGGGGGATTCATTATTCTTCCCATGATTCCAGGAGGAAAGAGCCCTATATTTGGAGAAAAATCACATAGGCATAATTCTAGGGGGAACAATGATCACAAGGGAGCATGAGAAATGTATATTCAACATTACATCTGAGTGATATCCCTTGTTCAAAAGGGGAGAGACTATTCAGAGGAATATCAAAGGCACTCAGACAGGGGGAGCAGCCCCAAGTAGAGTTCAAGTAGGGGGAGCAGCCCCAAGGGGAGAATGATCCTTTTCCATTGATGTTAAAGGGGGAGAGATAGTCACATTGATCTGATTGATGACTATTGATGTAGAGCATGCCTTGTCTACATGTTGACATCAATGATTGGTCTTTACATCAATGTTGGTATTGCCATCAATGCCAAAGTGGGGGATTGTTGGATCATGTTGTCATTGATGCCAAAGGTTTAATTAATTGATGTCAAGTGATTGATTGATGTCAAGGGATGATTTATTGATTGATGTCAAGGAATTGGTTGATGCCAAAGGATTATTAAATGATGTCAAAGGTCAAAGGTTTGATCTATGAGGTCAAAGGTTTGATGTATGTCTTATCATAGTATATTGATGTAATATGTATTGTCCTTGATGAGAATGGATAGATGTCAATTGGAATAATAGTCATATGATGCATAGATGAATATGGATCAATGAGTTGTCATTGATACATGATGCATAGATGAAGATGGATCAATGAGTTGCCATTGATACATGATGCATAGATGAATATGGATCAAAGTGGTTTCATTAGTATATGATGCATTGTTGGATTATCATGGTTGATAAGGTGTAAAAATGTATGAACTCCAAAGTGGTCCCCTCATGGTGAAATCCCTCATGGGAAGACACTTTATGGTTGATTTATCCTATAATTATGGTTAGAGAACCCATGCTTATATATGGAGTAATGAGATGAAGATCAGTAAATTTGTTAGTGAAACTATCCTAGATGGATAGTGCTTATCATGCCATTTTTGGTGGTATGTGGAATTTCACATAACTCCTCATATTTTGAGAGTTATGGCCCTACGAAGATGAAGGAACCTCATATGTTGGCTTGAAGCCTCAAAAGGTCAAAGAAGTCAAAGTGCTTGAAAAGAATAAATCATTATTTAAATGATAAATTAAAGTGACAAAGTCAAAAGTATTATTTAAATGATAAAGTGAGGTGACAAAGTCAAGGAGAAATATTTAAATGATAAATAAATGGAGACCTTTCTAACTATGGAAAGTGGTTAACCCTAAAAATGAGGAAAATAGGTTAAGTGACCTAGAAATGGGTTAATTGACCTAGAAGATGCTTCTAAGGAAGCTACTTGGAGAGTATAAATAAGAGGCAAGGGTCTCTTGTGAATATGCATCTCTTGTGCATCTCTTGAGCATGTGTTGAAGATCTATTTTGAGAGAGAGGAGATCTGGAGGATCTCATGGATGCATCAAAGTTTTGACAAGTCTGAGATTATGACGAAAAAAGTCTTGGAAGTTCAGAAACCCTAGTTTCTGAGGTATACACGAGCTACATTGAGCCAGGGCACGTACATATGCGGGCTAAATGAAGACAAGGTGCATATAGTGGATGAAGTCATGGAGACTTGTCTGTGAGATGGTACCAGGCTCTTGAAGACTGAAGCAGGTTCCAGATCTGCATTCTATGGGCTCATATCTACCATATAAATTATGGTATGGTTACATGGTTGTCTTGATGGATACTCTTGTTTGTTGTGTAGTGAATGCTTAAGGCATTCTTGGTATGGTTACATGGTTGTCTTGATGGATACTCTTGCTTGTTGTGTAGTGAATGCTTAAGGAATTCTTGGTATGTTTGTTTTGATGTGATTTTTGTTGGTTGATGGAGTGAGAAACACTCTTATGATTCAGTGTTGATATGATTGCTATAATATGTTGATTTCTTATACTTGATTGAGTAGCATTCATATTGTATGATTGAGGAGAATGAGTAAGTTGTTGGAGAGCTTGGATGTGTTGTGATTGGTTATGGGTCAGATTGGATAGTGAAAGACATAAGAGAATATGATTGAGGGTTGCATAATATCTGAGTGTGTGATCAAAAGAAAACCCTAGTTTCTCGTAAGTGATACGCAGGTTGTAGTACAGACTAGCCGCATACATACGTGAGGTGTACTACTAGTAGGGCGCGTACATACACGTGCTACACTATCGACAGGTCGTGTACCTATTGATAGATTGATATATGTTCAGGATTGTTGCCTCATCTCAGTTGGTGTTGAGGGTGTGTTACACATTATTTGGATAAATCGATGAATGCGTACATAAACTAATGTCCCTAGATCCACCTGGATCTAGAACAAAACAAGACAAGACATGATGCTTTCCCTAGGTTGCTACCATTAAATTTATCATCAAAGAAGGAGTGTGTGACATACCTTTATATATCATTTCCTTATATCTCTGTTGTTCCTGCTTCGCTCTGGTGCTCTTGTGAGATCAGATCTGCAATGACACAAACCAACCAAAGTGAAAGTAGCAATTATAGATTCAATGGAAATCTAAACATGTGATCAAGGAGTCATGTAATAAAATACTAATGATTTTATGTGAAAGAAACATGTTGTTGTATCATATTAAGTAAAAGTGGAAGATACAGTTGGATTGCCTTGATGTCGCAAGTTCCCTTTCGGTCATCCTTGTTCCAACACACGCATACACTTTCTCCAAATTTGCATGAAGATGATCCACAAAGCTCGATGGACAAATGGAGGCCTCAAGCATCAATTGTATCAGGATTCTTCACACAGTCTTGAGTCTATTCTTTGCTCAATCTTGCTTGAACCTGCTTAACCTTTTCCATGAGAAATCCATTATTATATAGGAGATGATGAAGTGGTTACTAGGATGAGGATGATCCCACCAAATTAGAGAAGCCAGTAAGATCACAACCATATGGACACCACCTCACATTCTAGAAGATTCTCCTTCTAGAAACTTCATGAAACTTCTTCCTTTCCTTAGCTTCAAGTGTCGCCGCACCCTACCTATATAAAAACATGCGAAAATCCCGCAGGCCAGGCATAGAGAAGCCTGCAGAAATCCTTGATTTCTGCATTGTGTACTACTATCAGCTTGCAACATCATTCTAAAAATGTTCCTTGTAGGGGAAGAACTCAACCATTTTCCTCATGTGAAAGATGTTTTTGGAAGCCTGAACACATTCCTATGGGGTCATCATCAGAGTGACCAAAATAATGTGTAACAGAATGCCCCCCAAAGTATGAGTACTTTGTAAAATCCGTGCGTGTGTCGGAAACCAGAAGCGCACCAATCAGGAACCTGCAAACAATAAAGCATCTACATAGAATTATACTGTTTCTAAGGTAGGAATTCCCATGCTCAAATTACAAGTGATTGAAATCATAAATGGAAGGCATGGGCACCAATTATACACCGTGGATCCATGTCATCGAAATTCTACATAGCCACTAGAAAGACACCATGTATCTATGTATTAGAAAGTGAAAATTCAAACACAGCCACAAGACATACAAAGTGGATCTGTGTGTCAATTCAAATCATAAATACTCCATCACAACCTGGGACAAAAATATAAGATCCAGGGTCTTCAATCCCGTTGTCCGTAAGTACAAATCTAACCATGCGATTACAGGTGCTAAAGTCGAACATGGTAGAAACCACTTGATTACCAGTCATTGATGAAAATCGCTAACAAGTGCGAGGGAAATCACCATTGATGTCAATGAATCCCAAGGTACCTTAGTACAATACAACGAATGTGAATAAATGAGTTGAAGTTGAACACTCAATGAAATCTATCCATCACAGACCAATGATGTGAATCCACTGTCAAGAGCGAAGAAACCTACCATTGAGGCATGTAGGCTCTAAGGTACTAAGCGATTTCTAAGTCTTGTTCGCGAATGATGAGTTGAAGTTGATAGGAAAAGACTCATCACAGGAGGGCCTTGATGTGTCCCCCATCAGTGACACAAAATAAGTAACAGATTAAGGGTAGATCAAAGTATGAAAATGATTCAAAAATGACACAGGGAAGGCAAACATGGTAAGAAATGACAATGTAGATGGTCGACTCGAAGGAGGGCTTGTTTGGAATTCTCTTGAACATATGAATGACATGACACTGGTCTTGGAAGCATTGAATCAAATACGACCCAAGATATGAATTTGATGAAGGTCAGATGAGAGAAAAATAGACTTCCCAACCCGGATACAAATGACGAAGGGGATGTCATGTTCAAGAGAAACTAGTACTGCCACTAACATAGGTACAAAAACACATCTCTTTCCCAAATTCCCCCCCACTATTTCTGGCAAGTACCTCTTTATTTTTATGCAAGCTCAAGGAGGATAACATATGCTTGTAATGTAAGCTCATCCTTCGAACGAGTCCCTCAGAGTATTTTTAACGAACCCTAAGAAGGAGTGGTTTGATCCCATGTGGGTCTTTCGATGTTTGTTCGTAAAATAGTTTGAAAGGAACAAAAAAGTGATAAACTATCGCCCATCGAACGTTTTATTCAAATAATTTTACAAGCATGAACAGAACAAGGTTGCTCAAAAATATTTTCTTTTTTGTGATGTGTGAAAAGAGATTAAATGATACTCCATGTGTGTCACTTTTTGTGTTACCAAGACAAGTACAAAAGGATGATAAAAGTATACTCCATTGCATTCTCATAAATTTTCGAGAATGAGAACGAACGAAGACTGAACTTGAGGTTTTACTAAAAAACCCTAAAAAGAATCGATATTCGTAACGAAGAGAAAAAAAACTATGAAACAAAGATCCATACTCTGTTAATTAGGACTTTAGTCTTCTTCTTGCAAGAAACAAGACACTCACAAGACTATTAGTTTTGAGGGTTTATAACCAAACACATTATATAATATAAAATATTATGAAAAAGGGTAAAAAAAAGAGATAAATAAGAGTAAGAGTTATTTTTTACCATTTCATTTGTATTTGGTCAAGAATTTGTCTAAAAACCCCTTTTTCACCCCTTACTTCGGTGGGTGATTGCAAGGAGCATGGGAAATCAATCAACGAATGATTTCTGTGAAAACAGTAAGATCTTCATCTTCTTCCTTTTCAATGGTTTAACATTTGTTTTTGGTGGTCAAAAAATGATTTTTTGGGAGATTTTTGGGTCGGTAGGTGTGTGTTGTAGCCACTGTGGGTGGCCAATATCAGGCCCTGCAGAAATCAAGGATTTCCACAGGTTCCCAATGGCTCACCTGCGGAAATACCACACTGTAACTAAAGTTCAGTTGCGGCGACCAAAAACCAAAAAAGAAAAGAAAGCGTTGAACCAAAAAAAATTCCAAAAAAGTTGGATAAGGGTGCTAATTGTCCTCTCTTACTTCCATGCAGGTGTTTGATTGCAAAAATGTTGGAATGGAGAGAACATTAGCATGAATATGATGAATCAATGGCTTTGAATGATCCAGGAACCATTGATTCTCTTCAGAAATGTGGCCTATTGAAGTTTTTCAAAGTCCAGGGCATGGGAGCCCAACGAAGACTATTAGATTACTTGGTCCATATGTGGGATGAAAAACAACAAGTATTCCACGTGGGCATTCATGTCCTCTCCTTGGACATTGAGGATATTTACTTTCTAATGGGGTTGTCCCATCATGGGGCACATGTGACTTTGACAGGGGGTAGAGGTGGTGTCTTGCCGATGAGCGAGTATATCCGTCGGCACTATGAACCAGATGCCGAAAGGCGCAAAGGTAAAGTGGCTATCCGAGGTGTGCGGGATTTGACTCTCAGAAACATCCTCTTTACCATATCACGGATGGCAGGAAGTGCGTCGCCACACATGGCACTCTAGATTTACTTTCAATATGTCATTGAATGTCTGGAACCTCAAGTATTCAATTGGTGTGACGGTGTGCTTCGTAGTATGAAGACACAACTCACTAAAAGCAAGAGAGGAGACCTAAAGCAGTTTGGGTATGGTTCCATTTTGGAGTATTTCTTATTAGAAAGAGTCCCTCATTTGCAGCTACAGGTAGAGTGGGGAATACCAACTCCATGAGACTGAAAAATGAAACAGTGGTGTGACCTTATGGCTCAACACATAGTAGACACTATTATCAAGTACAATGATGCATTTTTTGACTGGTTAAGGCCCCAAATCTTGATGATTGATGATTATGCTTATGCCAGTTTGGACTTTCGGGGTGATCCTGACTTGGCTCTCCCTGAGGGATATCAGTGGGGGAGATCTATGTAAGAAATACATTTTGTTCTTTATAGTGTTTTGTGGTTTTTAAGATATTAGATTTTTTTTGTGTTTTCGATCTAAAGACTAATCAAAGGCTTTTGACTATGCAAATGTAGGACCACATTGACCTCTGGGCACATCTTTGATTCAGAGGCGAGGAGAGGCACATGTGGTAGCAGGGTGGGATGCCAACGAATATGAGGCGATGGAGCATAACTTAGAAGGCTTGACGATAGACATCCCCGACATGTTGATTGAGGAGGTCCCGAGGCATTATCAATGCCATAATGTAGGCGTGTCCAGCTCACTTTGTCGATTACTTTGCTGGGTAGCACGGGCAGTAGTGTGCTATCGTGAGTGACATCCATGATACTATTTCGAGCGACATTTGTGATGCTATTTTGTAGGAGCCATGGGCTCTATATTTTGATATTTTGGTCCTTGATGGAAAACACTTTTTGTAAAACATTTTCATTATATATATACATGAGGATTATACCATCTTACTTAAATTTTATATACAACGTGTAATGTGTGATTGGATTTATAAATGTATCAAATGTCTATATAACACATAATTGGCTAGAGCATCAGTTAATGTATTTAGACATCTATGAATGTGTTGACATTCAATATAATCAAAATAATGTTCCAAGAGGCGAATTCGTAGATATACTCATAACAATGTATAACTTTAGATAGTGTAGACATTACTTAACTGGAGTACTACTAGCTGTGAATCAAGTCGTACAACGAAGTGACGAATCCCAAGTGAGATAGCATCGGTCAATAATTCAATAACTGTGCTATATTCTACGATATTATTGGTTGCACGACCAAGGCAAACACCTTGTAAACTGATAAGTTCGTTGGTGGGTGCATAGATTGCCCAAGCAACAGAATCTAGGTTCTGAGTACTACGACTAGCACCATCGGTGAATCCAATATAGGGTAGAGAAGACGTCGACATATGGAAACCAAGCACATCTCAAGGTAAGTAGTTGGGGGTCGAAACCAAATAATGAAAAACACACAAAAGTAACACATAAGAGTATGGTACAGTAAAATTACAAGTACTCATGTAGGGACAGTCCAAGCATAGTACTTCTTCAAGTAAAGCCCATTTCTGGGTTCACTCAAAGGAATTCCATCATAATCTACTAAATCTTAAGCTCCCTTCTCTAACACTTGTTTGATGATATATGGACCACACCACATAGCTTCAAATTTTCCGACTCCTAGCAGATCACGATCTTGTTCATAGAGGAGAACCATATCTCCCTCAGAGAAAACACGCGCCTTGACATGTTTGTCATATTAGGATTTTACACGTTTCTTCTGGGTTTCAATAACTAGGGTGGCATCATGATGGGTCTCATCTAATTGCATAATATACAATAGATGTTCCTCTTCAGCAGAGGTGTTTGGGAGAAGTTCGATGGATAGCTTCAAAGATGGTATTTCACATTCAATTGGGAGAATGACTTTGATGTCGTAGACTAGTTGAAAGGGGGTAAATCTTGTAGGAGACTTCACAGATGTATGATAGGCCCATAATGTTGAAAAGAACATCGTGTGCTAGGTGGTCTTATGGATTCCTATTATCCGACGAAGCATAGTGATAATAATTTTATTTATTGCTTCAACTTGGCCATTGGCTTGTGGATAGTAGGGGTTTGAGTTTTCATGCTGAAGACCCAACTTGTCAGTAAGTTCAGACATCATAAAGTTTCAAAAATGGCTACCATGAACAGTAATGATATCTTGTGGGATCCTGGATCGAGTAATAATGTGATTAAATATGAAAAGGGCTATAGTTTTCTTGGTATTGTCAAAAGTAGGCATCACCTTGGCCCATATGGTGAAATAATCCATGGCTACAATAATGTATCCATGCCCCCTAGTCGAGTGAGGGTTACAAGTCATGAAATCAATGCCCCATTTCATGAAAGGTCCAATGGAAAATATAGGGTGTAAAGGAGCGTGGTGTGATCTTATTTTATAATTGTATGTTTGGAAAGCATGGCATTTTTGGACAGTGGTAATACAATATTTGAATAAAGAAGGCCAAAAATACCTTTCTCATAAGATCTTCTGGGTAGTAGCATACCCAGACATGTGACTACCACATGCTCTAGAGTGGTAGTGATTTAAATCTTTTCCAGCTTCATCATAGGTGAGACATCATCGAAAAATAGAGTCAACCCCACGGAAATAAAGAGTGTCACCGAGGATAATGTACTGACGGGATTGGTAATGTATGCGACGACGGTCAGTGCTAGACAAATCAGGCTAAAATGTCTGAGTTTGAAGATAGATAATGATTTCCTCATACCAAAGTTCATCAGAACTGATTAAAAAAAGGGATTCATTGGGTAAAGAATCCTCTGCTAAATTCTCTGTCTCAATGCAGGGAAGGTCACATATCAGTTCAACAAACACCAAGGATTTCTTAGACTTAGCGCCTTCAAATTCTAAGTCAAACTCCTGGAGAATTATTATCCATTTGGAGTATTCCCCCCCTAGCAATTGGCGTGTAAGAATGTGTTGCATGGGGTTGAATTCGAAAATTACAGTGGTCTTGCATAGGAAGATATAGTGACAGAAACGTTGGACAGCTTGAACAGCTTCCAAGGCCAGTTTTTCAACATGTAAGTATTTGGCTTCAGTAGTCGTGAGACTCCGACTCAAATAATAAATGACATGTTCATCGTGTGAATCATCTTCTTGGACTAGAACCATGACGTTGGTAGAGTCCTAA
Organism: Picea engelmannii; assembly: GCA_009831015.1. Classification (NCBI taxonomy): domain Eukaryota; kingdom Viridiplantae; phylum Streptophyta; class Pinopsida; order Pinales; family Pinaceae; genus Picea; species Picea engelmannii. The sequence continues at coordinate 689,720 of ML786893.1, read as the reverse complement.
GCAATGAGATAAAGGAAGTAATCTCAACTATAATCAGGTGGGAAAAGTAATGGGGTATGGGTTAAAGTCAGTTTCAAATCTTTGAAAGATTTGTTGGTAGTGGAATCTCATATGAACTCAGAACCTTTCTTGAGCAGTCAAGTAAATCTAAGCGTTAATTGAGCATAGTTTGGGATAAAATGACGTAAAGAATTTTCCTTCCCTTGCAAACTTTGAAGCTGGCGAAATGAAGAACGAGGAGGGAGATTGAGGATCACCTCGACCTTCAAAGGATCAACCTTGACCCCCTCACATGACATGATAAAACCTAGAAGTCGGTCGGACTCCACACAAAAAACACATTTGTTTGGGTTTAAGTTTGTATGATAGAACTGACAACGAAGGAAGATGGCTCGGAGGTGTGTCAGATGGTTACTACGATGCATGGAATGCGTCGATAGGTAATCTAGATATGGCTGTACAATGTGCTTAATATCATGAAAAGCATAAGACATGGCATGCTGAAAAGTCACACCGACATTCTTTAAACTGAAGGGTAGTTTCTGGTAGGCAAAGGTGCCCCAAGGACAAATAAAAGCGGTTTTGTGTTGATCTGTGGGAAAGATGTTGATTTGATTATAGCCAAAGAAACCGTCCATTAAAGAGAATATTTCACTCCTGGTGCAATCGTCAATGATCTGGTCAACGAAGGGGGTGGGAAAGTGGTCCTTAGGAAAAGCTTGATTTATATCCCTATAATCGACGCATACATGGATCGTACCTTGTCTCTTGTTAACCAGAATGAGATTGGATACCCAATCAGTTAAAGCCACAGGATAAATAAATCCAACTTTAAGAAGTTTTTTGACTTCAAGCTTAATAGTATCTGCTTTATGGGGGTGGACTGGACGAAGTTACTACCAGACGGGTCTAGCACCTAGGTACATCTTAATTTAATGTACAACAATATCATGGTCAATACCCGACATTTTTTCATAGCTCCAAGCGAAGATGTCACAAAACTCTTAGAAAAGTGATTTATAGGTGACAACCTCATCAATAGAGCACGGAGATCTGATGTGAACATTTTCAATAACTCCAGGTTTAATGGATATGTTGAGGGGGACGGTGGGTGAAATATTACATAAATTCCCTTCATATAATACATCGTGTGATGTCTCAGGAACAGAGGAAGTGACAACAATGGTCGATGGAGTCAAGATCCATTGGTAACTCTTGATGGTGTGTTGTTCGAGGAAGAGAATGGAACGATGATGTCCATCATGCCATGGGGTGTCTTCCATCGACATAACTAACATAATCATCTCATCTGTGGGAAAGACAGCATGGAACGGGTCAGGAGATGAATCACCAAGAGAAAGGGTGAAAGGGGTTTTCGATTGAATGGCTTGATAGGAAAATTCAACTGGACTTAAAGGAATTTGGTTTCTGTAGCGAGGATAATCACCAAGTTTGGGTATGATCCATGGGTCGGAAGACGGGTGAGTTGGACGAAATGAGGTGGAAATCATGTTGATTGAGGAAACCAAAGGAGGTGGAACATCGGGAGGTGGGATTGGGAACATGCCCATCAGAGTGGAATCTTTAAGTAGGCCCACACCAACGTTCTCATACCCAGGCGGTGTCTTCGTGATAAAAGGTATGTTGCTAGTACAGGTGTCAGAGTTGAAAAAGGCTAGTTGGTCGACAGTGATGACCTTTCCCTGATGTGGAAAATGTAAAAAATAGAAAAGGGTAGACACAATGGTGTGCATTGAATCAATCCAACTATGACCAAGTAAGAGGTTATAATCGAGAGGTGCATCAATGACCTCAACTTCAACATTGACCAATTTTCCTTCCAACATCATAGACAATGAAGGAAGAACACCATAGGGTTTAAAGCCAGAGCCATTGAATACTTTAAGCGTTTTATGTGATTCAGTAAGAGGAGGAGAGTCGATGGCTTTCCAACATGCAACAGACATTACACATGTGGAGGCACCCTCATCAATAATAGTCCTACAGATGTTCTTGTGGGAGACAACAACTTGTATTTGGAGTGCTAGTTGAGGGGGGAGTCTAAGATTGTGATCTTCGAGGTAAAAAATTATCAAATTTGTATTCATAGGATCAATTCCACCGATAGCCTTTAGTGGTGTCTTCCATTGAGCAGGGAAACTTTGAAGGACTTCAAGAGCCAACATCGCAGAAGGTTCTTGCGCTAGATCTTCTACAATACTGTAGTTCTAGGCAGCACGCGCATGAGGGTTGAAGGCGGACTTTCGAACAACACCCTTTGGGGGAGGGTGAAGAAATGTATCAAGACTTGGTATTTCGAGATCAAGAGGACCGTTGGAAGGTGAAGTTGAAGGAGGTTGTTGAACCAATGAAGGTGGTATATCATCAACCTTCTCCTTTGAGGAAGAATAATCTTTGGCTCGAGTGGTTAGTGTAACGTCATTCTTTCTGGAATCACCAGGGCACATGAGTACATAAGAAGTAGTGGAGGGAGAGGGTTGGTCATGGATGATCGATTGGGCTTGCTGTTGAGAAGGGAATGGTTGAGACAAAACGAAAGGTGTGGGAGGTTTCGCAGTCCCTTGGAGGAACTTAGTAACCTTGGCCCATCTTGGACAATCTTTCGTATAGTGATCGTCACCACAGATAAGGAAAGGGTATTGGGGTTTGCACTTATCCTTATCATCAACAGGTTGGGTTTTTTCTTTATCAGACTGCAGGTTATTTTTTTCCTCCATATTCTTACCCTTCCCTTTTTTAGATTTATTCTTTCCGGTAGGGGTAGATTGAACAGAGTTAACCTCAGAAGTTTTTTCGGTGGGAGGAATAGGAGACAGAGCATTTTGAACATTAGAAACATTGGACTTGGGGTTGGTGGGAGAGGCTTGTTTATTTTGAGGTTGAACATGGAAAGTGCCAATCACACTGTCAGTCACATGAGAAGCAGTAGGGGTAGTTGAAGTAGCGGTAGTAGAAGGGCGAGGTGCATCAGGGAGTAAGTCGTAAAGAGTAGCCATCTATGAATAAATGAGGTCGAGGTAATGAGCATGACTGACAGCCTATTCTTCGGTGACAACGCCACCCATTGAAATATCATGAGAGATCTTATTCACGAATGATTTCATGAACCACTCCACCAATAACTAATCGGGAAGATCAAGTTTGATCAAACTTTGTCTTCGCCTCCACTCATGAATGTGATCAGAGATGTGATTGGCTTTATTCTGTTTGAAGGAATTCAGGATCCTGGTTCCTCTTTCATAATGGATCGGTAATTAGTAGTGTGTAAGGAAAGACATGGATAGGGTATTAAAGTCAGTGAAGAAACCTCATGGTAGTTCTATATACCACTTTGTAGCTGAACCTGTGAGAGTTTTTTGGAAGAGTCATAACCGAACGGAATCATCCATCAAATAGTTGGATGAACACAAAAGGTGGAAATTCATGACATGGTTGTTCGGATCCTCGCCCGATTTACCATCAAATTTTGGGATGTCGGATGGTAATTTGGCCGGTATCACGGGCTAGTGGGGAAAATCATTCAAGATTCTAGACAAATCAGGTAGATCCAAGGTGGCTAAAAAAGGTAATTGTTTATTCACAGGAGGATACTGGTAACTTTGGTGAGGGAGTCCCATCGGTAGACTAGTAGGACCATAATCATTTTGTATGTGAGGTGAAGGTCCTAACAGATTCAGGCATGTGTGCAGAGGTAGGTAGGCCACATGGTTGTACTGATTAGGGATGGTCCCTTGGGGAGGGACACTAGGTTGAACGTTTGAACCCCAAATGGGATTGGAAGAACCGAGGTATGACTGGCCCAAACTAGGGGGTATAAGGTTGTTTCCCCCCAGATGATTATGGATTCCATTGAATAAGAAGATTCCAATACTGGGCTAATGATTCAGGGATGTTTTGTCCATACTGTGGATTATACTATGGATTATATCCTCCGAGTAGGGATTGTCCTCTAGGTGAGGATGATGCCCCAATTTGGGTTTGACCTCCAAATTGAGTTTGTCCCCCTAGGTTATACTGTCCCCCAATAGGAATATGATAACTAGAAGTGAATAACGGAGTAGAAATTCCAAATGTAGTAGAGCCACTGGGTCCGAATCCTCCTATTAAAGGTGGATTAGACCCTCCGGAGAGGAACTAGGATGGTGTCAGAATAGAACTCGAAGCAACATTATACCTAGGAGGAGTAAAGACTTCAGAAGCTCCAGATGGAACTTGGGTAGGAATGGGGATAGAAGCATTCAAGGCATTATACCCAAGAGGGAGTGATGGGATTTGTCTAGACGAACGCGGTGTACCAATAGGAGGTTGGGTAGCCACCGCGCTCCCAGTGGGGATAATCGTAGTGTTTGGGACCATCATGGAATGGCCCTATTGAAGAGGGATAGTTGAGCTAGGACCAACCTCTGAGCCAATGAAGAAATAATAGGTTGTACTGTTAAAATGATCTAAAGGTATCATGAATGTAGTAGATGTTTTGGGTGGTTCAGAAATGACATGTATCTCAGCGTCTGCCTCTGAGCTAGGAGGGCTCCATATAGAAGTCAGAGTTTGAGATATGTCAATGGTCCAAAAGGGATCCTCGTTTCTAAGGCCAGCAAGGATTTCGGTTGGTATTCCAGAAGTGTCAACAACAAGTTCTCCAGACGAGTTGAGTCAGAGAATACGTCTCTCGTACCCAGGAGGTAAGTGGAAAGCATCCAAAGAATTAGAAACGATTCAAAAAATTATATAAAGAGTCAGTTCTCTCCACTTGTGAAGGTATGTGGTCCTAGATCCCACTCTATTGAGGAGAGTCCTCCGGTGGATTAGGGAGCAAGGGTTGGGAAGCTTCTAGATATTCATTGTTGAGAGGCTTCCACTCATCATTGTGGGTATACCTTCAAGTGACCCCCATAATACACACAATATCTACACTGAGACCAACAAAGCAAGGTGAGTAACTCTACTAATCTCAATGCGACCTCAGGTTTGACCCTTGTGTGAGAAGGGCTTCCCAGGACAAAATGTTGCAAATGGAATTTTACACTCCCTATCACAAGATGATATTGTGTGTTTTTTTCTTTGGAGAGTGTGTCTCACTGCCTATTCCAAAGCTCTAGCCTAGCTAATGTTGGTGTAAAAGAGCCCTAGAAAAAATTACTAGTTAAATTTTAGATTTTCGCAATATTTTTAAAAGCTGTTGTTACTCAAGAGGGAGACGGGAATGAAACCGATGTTGTGTAACACCTTGAACCAACAATATGCAAATAGAAATGAATGATACAAATTTTCGTTCAATAAATTCTATCAACAACAGGGAGAAGGTGTTTCCAGAATAATGTAAACTATGAAATATACTTCATTTTTCTTTAAATGAACACAATTTCAAACAACCAATAAACAATGAAGTTCTTCAAAGTACTCTTCTCTTAAATGCAATAAGTTTTCTTATATATGTTTATTCAAATGAATGGATAACTTCAAATTTTTCCTTTCTAAGACCAGACCAAGGGCATGGCAGAGAAAAGACAAGAAATCCAAGAAAATCTATACCTTCAACAAGCACCCAAATCGAACTTTCAATGAAGACAAAAAATAAAAAATGACGAGAAAGTACTTCCTCAAATGCAAATGAAGAGACAAATTCTCAATCATCAAGCAATCTAGACTACGTAATCAATCCAAAATTTCAAATCCAATCCAAGATTTTTAATCAAACAAGCACTCAGATACAAGCTCAGAGATTATACCCTTGTTGTTAAAAATAAAAAAAGAAAACTGGAAAATGACTAAGAAAGGTGTTTGATCTTCGAAAACCAATCAACAACAAGTCAAATGTTTAGAAAAAAGTCATATGTTGGTATTAAAAATACTTTCCAGTTGGTTAAAGAAAAAAATGGGCATCAACAGAGGCTAAGACCCAACTCAAAAAATTTCACAGATGCCGCCACAGGCTGATAGCACATCACAGTGCGGAAATCAATGGTTTCTGCAGGCTAGAAACAGATACGGTGCGGAAATCCCGCAATGAAGCAAACAACCAGGGTGTGAAAATCAGAGGTTTCCATAGGCTATGTATAAGGTACAGTGTGGAGGTGTTTGTAAATCAAGAAATTCTGAGAAGAGGGAAAAGGATCTAAGTGGATTTTTAAATCCAGAGAGTCTGATTGGATCTCCCACAAACTCAGAGACTGATTTCAAGTGAAAAGAATAGGTAAAGAGAAAATGGCCAATAAAAAACACAATCAATTCATATCCCCAATGGAATCGCCAATTTTTTTATTGGATAAATCGATGAATGCAGACATAAAATAATCTCCCTAGATCCACCTGGATCTAGAACAAAACAAGACAGGACATGACGCTTTCCCTAGGTTGCTACCATTGAATTTATCATCAAATAAGGAGTGTGTGACATACCTTTATATATCGTTTCCTTATATCTCTGTTGTCCCTGCTTCACTCCGGTGCTCTTGTGAGATCATATATGTAATGACACAAACCAACCAAAGTGAAAGAAACAATTATAGATTCAATGGAAACCTAAACATGTGATCAAGGAGTCATGTAATAAAATTCTATTGATTTTATGGGAACGAAATACGTCATTGCATCATATTAAGTTAAAGTGAAAGATGCAACCAGATTTCCATGATGTTGCAAGTTCCCTTTTAGTGTTACTTTGTTCCAAAACACACATACACTTGCTCCGAATTTGCATGAAGATTATCCACAAAGCTTGATGGAAATATAGAGGCCTTAAGAATCAAATCTATGAGGATTCTTCACACAGTCTTCAGTCTATTCTTTGCTCAATCTTGTTTGACCTTGCTTAACCTTTTCCATGAGAAATCCATTATTATATAGGAGAAGATAAATTGGTTACTAGGATGAGGATGATCCCACCAAATTAGAGAAGCCAGCCATATGGACGCCACCTCACATTCTAGAAGATTCTCCTTCTAGAAACTTCATGAAACTTCTTCCTTTCCTTAGCTTCAAGCATCATCGCACCCTACCTATATAGAAGCATGTAGAAATCTCACAGGCCAGGCATAGAGCAGTCTGCAAAAATCCTTGATTTCTGCACTGTGTACTACTGTCAGCCTATGACATCATTCTAAAAATGTGCCTTGTATGGGAAGAAATCAACCATTTTCCTCATGTGAAAGATTGTTTTGGAAGCCTGAAAACATGCCTATGGGGTCATCATCAGTGTGACCAAAATAATGTGTAACATAATTCCCCCAAAAGTATGAGGTTGGAACATGTGACAACCGAAATACTTTGTAAAATGTGTGTGTGTGTCGGAAACCAGGAGCGCACCGATCATGAACCTGCAAACAATCAAGCATCTGCATAGAATTATACCATTTCTGAGGTAGGAATTCCCATGCATAGATTACAAGTGATTGAAATCATAAATGCAAGGCATGGCCACCAATTATACACCATGGATCCATGTCATCAAAATTCTACATAGCCACCAGAAAGACACCATGGATCTATGTATTACAAAGTGAAAATTCAGACACAGCCACAAGACCAACAAAGTGGATTTGTGTGTCAATTCAAATCATAAATATTTCATCGCAACCTGGGCCAAAAATATAAGATCCAGGGTCTTCAATCCCGACATTCGTAAGTACGAATCTAACCATGCGATTACAGGTGTTGAAGTCGAACATGGAAGAAACCACTTGATTACCGGTCATTGATGAAAACCGTTAACAAGTGCGAGGGAAATCACCATTGATGTCAATGAATCCCAAGGTACCTTAGTACAATCCAATGAATGTGAATAAATGAGCTGAATTTGAACACTCGATGAAATCTCTCGATCAAAGACCAATGATGTGAATCCACTGTCAAGAGTGAAGAAACCTGCCATTGAGGCATGCATTCTCTAAGGTAGTAAACGATTTCTAAGTCTTGTTCCTGGATTATGAGTTGAAGTCAACAGGAAAAGACTCATCACAGGAGGGCCTTGATGTATCCCCCATCAGTGACACAAAATACATAACAGATTAAGGGTAGATCAAAGTATGAAAATGAATCGAAATTGACACAAGGAAGGCCGACATGGCAAGAAATGACAATGCAGATGGCCGACTCAAAGGAGGGATTGTTTGGACTTCTCTTGAACATTTGAATGACACGAAACTGGTCTTGGTAGCATTAAATCAAAGATGACCCAAGATATGAATTTGATGAAGGCCAGACAAGAGACAAATGGATTTCTCAACCCAGATTCAAATGACGAAGGGGGTGTCATGTTCAAGAGCGACTAGTACTGCCACTAACATAGGTACATAAACACATCTCTTTCCCAAATTCCCCCCCACCATTTCTGGTGAGTACCTATTTATGTTTAGGCAAGCTTGAGGAGGATAACATATGTGTGTAATGTAAGCTCATCCTTCAGAGGAGTCCCTCATAGTATTTTTAACGAAACCTAAGAGGGAGTGGTTCGATCCCATCTAGGTCTTTCGATGTTTGTTTAACGAGTCCAAAGATAGAAAACTCATAATTTTTTCACATTTATAGAGTCTGAAAAACACTTTAAAGAGGACTCTCTCAGTTCCTTTTTCGTAAAATAGTTCGATGGGACCGAAAAAGTGATAAAATATAGTTGGTTCATAAGTTGAATCTTGCATTATAGATTTGGTTCTCTTGTAGAGTTGTACTCTATTAAGTTGTTGTTGATGACCCAAGGATTGTAGTCTATAATAAAAATAAAATTGTACATACATCTTGCGTTCCTTGTGTTCCTTGTGATGATGATTTTTTGATGATATATTGCCGATATATGTTCACATTTAACTGACTATAAATGACAACAATAAGTAATGAGTAAATGGTGATTGCTAACTAATGAGTTTTGTGAAGGGGAAGTTTTGATAAAAAATCCCTACACTGTTCACCCCCCCCCTCTCAGTGTAATTGGTGTGTCCAACAACAAAAACTTCACCCGATTCATCCTAAGAAAACCATGGCCATAAAGGAAAAAGTTGAAAAAATATTAAAATATGGATTTATCTATCCTATCCCCTTGATGGAATGGGTTTCTAACATTGTTCCGGTTGCTTAAAAACAAGGAACCATTCATGTCTACGTTGATTATAGAGATCTTAACAAGGCTTGTCCCAAAGGCAATTACCCCACACCCTTCATCGACCAAATCATTTATAATTGCGTTGGAAGCGTTATTTTCTCTTTCATGGATGGATATTTAGGATATAATGAGATTGACATTCTACTGGCTGATCAACATAAGACAACCTTCATCTTCCTGTGGGGAACATTCGCCTATCAAAAACTACCTTTTGGTCTCAAAAATGTTGGTGCCACTTTCCAATGGTCCATATCATAATCTTTCCATGATATCAAACATATTTTGGAACCTTAGCTCGATGATTTACCTTCCCATTCATCCAGTCGATCAGACCATATTGGTCATCTATGGGCCATTTTTCTTCGATGTTGGTTCTACCATATCCGTTTGAACCCACACAAATGCATCTTCGTTGTTGAATTAGGTCGACTCCTTAGCTTCGTTGTCTCCAAATATGGGATTAGGGTGGGTCCCTTAAAGAATAAAGTTATTATTTCTTTACCTCCTCCCAACAATCTGACCCAACTACAAAGTTTGCAAGGGAAAGCAAACTTTCTTCGTTGTTTTATATGTAATTACGCCGAACTTACTAAAGGATTTATGTGACTGTTGCAGAAAGACACTCCTTTCATCTGGGATGACATTTCTCAATGATATTTAAATTCTCTTAATCATGAATTGACCCATACACCTATTTTGCATCCTCTGGATTATGCAGGATTGTTTACTGCTAGCCTCATATATCAATCCAACGCGCGATATCTAAACATTATTGCTCAATGTGCTACTTTTTCTGCCTCATCAATGACTCTTTTCACTTCCCATATTCCCTCACACATGAATAGGTTCTTCTCTAGGTATTCTGATACATCCCCATGAAACTATGGTAATATTATCATTGGATCTATGCCTGCCATTGTCGAATGTGTTGTACCTACTCCACACGATACTACTATCTGTGTATTATTGTTCGGACTTGAACCCACTGGTATTGCTACTAGTACTTCCACTTGTACCAAAACCTATACTGTTGTTGGTACTTCCACTTGTACCCTCACTTCTATTATGATATCCTATATTCCTCTGACCATCATCCGCTTGTTCTCTAAACAACTCTTTCTTTGATGATGTCTTAGTTGTACATGGGGTTGTAGGTTCCATATTGATTCAGATTTGGACATGGGTATTTTCTTCCTCATTAGATCTCTCTCCTCTATTTTTTATTTCATATGTAGCACATAGTATTTATCAATGTGCTCCACAACATGAAGATCCTCTACCTCTTCTTCATCACTCTCCAACCCTTCCCTCTCAACTACTGCTCTTTATTTCCTATTGAGCTTATACTGGTAGGGTCTTCCACTGCCTGTCGTTCTTCTTTCTGCATAATTTACTGGATCTCCTCTTGATCCATCATAATAGGATATTTATCTTTACTACACTCTTCTCTATCCATTTCCCCCTCCATCTCAGACCTTCCTTAGTGTTTCCCCTAACTCCCCCATGCATGCATGGTATTTTAGCTTTCTGATTCCATATTTAATATCCCTTTATCACGCAATAGTCTCTTGATTGAAGTGTACAATGACTGTTGAAATTAGTAAGGCAACTGAGAGGGGGGGGGTGAATCATTTGTTACTGTGCTTAAACAATATTAAGTCTATGAAGCCATTTTTAATCTTTCATCAAGTGACCATCAATATTATACATTATATGAACAACATAAATAATGAGCATCAATCACACATAAGATATACACAGAGACAGATTTTCACGAGGAAATCCATAAAGGGAGAAAACTCCTTCTTCTTCGAAATGATAGGTAGTCTTTTAAGTTTTGTACATCATCTATGTTTGAGAACCAACTCAAAGTGAGGCTAATAACTCTATTTTACAAGCTCTAACTTGTTGAGAGCACCAAATCTTTGGTTTCTCTAGCACCGACTAGAAGGAAGCACCAACTCCCTGAGTGTTCCAACACTGACTGGGTGGAATCACCTACTTCCACTTATACAAGAACCAACTTGTTTGAGAGCACCATCTCTCTGGTTTCTCTAGCACCCACTAGAAGGAAGCACCAACTCCCTGAGTGTTCTAGCACCAACTGGATGGAAGCACCTACTTCCACTTATACAAGCACCAACTTGCATATAGAAAACTCTGTGTTTTCCCAAGCACCACTCTGCCACCCTGTTTTCTAGCCACAACTAGATGGAAGCTACAACTCCCAATATTCAAGCACCAACTCGAATATCAGAAGACCACATTCCTCCCTAACACCATCCTACCTCCCTGATTATAAATAAATGATTGAATAACCAACAACACAAATAAATCGATTCTTACCACTTCTTCTTTGTTCTGTAAATCGGGTCTGCTTCTAACTGTTCTACAATTCTTCTCTTCCTCTGTCTGTTCTGCAATTCTACTCCACTTCAAGATGTTCTGCAATTCTTCTCTTGCTTCTGTCTATTCCTCATCTGTTACTCATCTCTGAGTTTTATCTCACACTACGCATATTGTCAGTCTCACACTGCACATACTATAATTTTCCCTTTCTTACAATTCAGGTCATTTTTCATTCAAAACGACCAACACTGCATAGTCACTGCGTGTTTCTTTTATCCACTACAACCCCTTCAGTTACCCCTCAAATCCCTAGAACAATGCTTCAGTAACTGAAATGCTAATTTTCCAAGAACCATGATTTGGTTCTGCTAACTGAATCGTAACTGAACAATTAATCATGAAGAGCAACAGTAGCCCTTCGATCAGATTTCCAAGTATCCAACACCATTGGATTACAAGCATAAGGTCTCACATTGATTTCACCATTTTGACATTCTTGTGGTGAACAGTCTCGACTCTTCATGTTACAATCTCTGAAAAGGAGCTTAGCTTGGTGCTAGCTCCTCCCTCTCACATGATCACTGACGGTGACCACAACCTACACCAAAAGGTGTTTTTCCCTTCGAGTCATCGTGACTCCAACATTATAAAATTCATGATCACAAAATCTCCGAAGTGATCGGACGGTTCACATAACCCACTGAGATGGATGGTTGATGGGATTTCAAAGTTTTTCCTTTCGGGTTTTTGAGACTCACAATAGTCCCTTTCAGCATTTCAGAGTTCGAGAGTTTGTGATGGTGGAGTTTCATCTTGCTATGTAAAAACCCTGAAATAGAAAGTTCCGATGTGACATAAACCTGCTGACGTCACACGTGGATTGACACGTGCCAAATAGCTACCACGTGTCACTTTGATTCGTGACTTACATGTGCCTAAAATGTTGAATCAGCTTGACACTTGTCATTTCCTGATTGTACCACGTGTCCTTAGCTGACGTGGTTTGTTGATGTGTCTGTTTAGGGATTTCGGGGTTCACTACTTCAAAGGTTAAAGTTCCTTTGATCTTTGGTTTCCCGGTCTACTAAAATCCAAAATGGAGTCTTTGTTGATGCTTTGATCTTTCACATTTCACGATTTCATCATTCTTTTTGTGAGTGTCCTTGACACCTCTAACTCCCGGTATCTGAAACTCCGAAATGGAGATTAAGTCGTGGCTTTTCATTTCATGATTTTCTACCGTGAGTTGCTTCCTTGACTCCTCCAACTCCCGATATCCAAAACTCCGAAATGGAGTTTATGCTTCTGATCTTGCCATGTGATCATCGTTGTGTTGTTGGTCTTGCCACTTTCTCTTGTTTGTCATCGTCGGGCTGAGCTTGCCATCAATGACAAAAAAATACTCTGCCTTATGTTTGCCTGTAATAAATATGCCAACAATCTCCCCCTTTGGCATTGATGGAAACCTTGAAGACACTACTCATAGCATCCTTACTATTGTTCCAGAGTGTGTACTTAAGGCTTAGAAGTACAGTGTCTAGGCATCCGAAAGTGTGTAAAGGGTGGAGAATAGAGAAACGTCAACCTTCGACAAAGGAAACTAAGGAATATTTCTACATTGGCATTGTCTAGCTTTCAACTGTTCCTGGATGGTTATATCATGTTCAAGCGTTGTCCATGAACATTCAAGTTCAACCCGGGTAGTAGCAGTTTTAAGAATAGTGTCGAAAAGGTTTAAGGCAATGTGCATTTGATTTGATAATCCATGTTCGATATTGGGCTTTTTTGGTATAAGGACAGTCATGGAGGAACAGTAAAAATAACAAAACTTCAGAGGGAAATTAAGTGCTGTCTCAATTTGGTCGTAATAAAAGAGAGTTTACGGTTTTGGAAATAAAACGAGGTGCAAATCAAAGTCTCTTTCCCGTAACTGAGTTATATCTTAATAAAAAGTATGAGGTGGGAGAAAAACATATAGTTTTCTATGGTGTAAGGCTCCTATCAAGGGAGAATATCACGTATAAACAGGAGAGGAAAACTGTAAGGAAATAACCCGATGTAGCATAAAATATGTATATAATTCTGAAAGTGTTGACTGGTCTTACACCTGCTGATAGCTGGTATAGAGGAAAAACAGTTAAAAATTATAGAAAGCCAAAATTCATTCGCTATAGTAATGGTCGTACTAAATTATAATGATGCATTCATGAGTTATGAATATGAAATGAAACGAAATATGAGATACAAGAAAACAAACTCATAACACAGTCTTGACGGAATTGAGAATCTTCAGATTTGCTTTGTATTAACTCTCAAAATGTAAAAACTTTTTTATAATCGACACAAAAAGGTCCAACCTCTTTCTTTTCTTTCTATGGTGTATTTATACAGTTTTACAAATAAGATAGAATCTCAATCGTTACAAAATTTCGGTTATGATAGGGAGGAGAGCAATCTCTCCATTTCTTCTTCTCTGTCTTCACTTGGTGCCAGATGTTTGTCCTCGCGCGTGCTCAGTACAGGTGACACATCTTTCAACCAGCTGAGATATCAGCCTCGACAGTTCTTCTTGACAGCTGGCTTCAAAAAAGTAACATTCTCAGGCTAACTGTGGCAGCCTGTCTTCCATCTGTGTATCTATGATGTTGATAGCACATAATTTGAATGCTTGGTTTAATCATACACTTGTCTATTTGGACTATGTCCGCCATAGTCACTTGGGAGATCTCGGCCGAATCTCTCTCCTCGGATTTGCATCAACGCCTCAGCATTACCTCTGCTATCAATGCCTATTAGATCACCATATATAGAACTAAAGGCCTCTTCTAAGTAATTCATTACCCTTTTGGCTTGTAGCTTGCCTTCCGTGATGTTGTGCTCCCATTATTTTAATAGAATGTTTCCTCTGGTCTACTCCAAAATGGTGAACCTGAGAGTACTTCCTGAACCCCTGTTGTTTGTGGCTATCACAGTCTCTTGGAAGGCGACCCGTGCTGCTCCAACTTCCCTTTCTCTGGCAGATAAGTTCTCCAAAACTTGATTAACCAGCAAGCAATTGTCCTGAATCTCCCCTACCTTGCCGAGTAAATTTTGTTGGGCCATAGAGACTCTGCCCCGAATCTCCATCGCATGGGACTGAAACATCCCAATATCTATCACTTTACTTTCGGCGATTTCCACCCTAGCCTGCAGTTGTTGGATCAAATCTCTTTGTTGGCTCACTTGCATCTAACCATCTCAGACTACTAGTTGTGCTTGCTCAAGTTTAGTCTTGAGTAGCTCTATCTCATTTTTATCGGCCAACCTGGCCTGCTCTATTCCTACGCTCGCCTGGTCTTTGGCAGTTTCTGTTGCTATGGCTAGTCTGGATTCAAGGGTCTTGATGAGGTAATTTTTTCGTTTAAGCTAGTTTTTCAAAACCCCGACTGAGAGTTGGTTCACCGAGGCATATGCTCCTAATGTCCCTGCTATTTCATTCGTGAATTGTTCATTCTTCTTGTCCTTCCCATCAGTTATGACTTTGTATTTCTTTGCTGTTGACTCTCCTTCCTGATAGAATTCCCTCTTTACCACTGCCTTTCTCTTCCTATCGAAGAAAAACTCATTCAGAGGGAGTTCCTCTACCCTTATAGGCCTCAACTCTTCATTGAAGATCCATCCTACACCAATATTTCCCTAAGTTGACTGCAAGGGGGTAACTGATGGGATAGGTTCTCCGATCTACTTCGTTGATTTTCCCAAAGTAGTAACCAGAATCTGCTTCTTTGGCAGGTCGGGATTCTTTATATTTGCTTTCGGACTCTTAGTTTTCTCTCCCTCATCCTGGTGTTTTTCTTGATCGGGAGTCGCATCCTTAAAGCCTTCGGAATCTCTTTGTTTCGCCTCCGTCGTATTCGAACTCTCACCCCACAACACTGTGGGAAGACAACTATGTCGATGTTCCTAGAACTTTAGAACATCGGTTCTTTCTTCAGGTGCCAAGGTTTGTATCTGAGCTAGAATCTCGACATAGGACCTTGCGCCTCGAAAAATTTCATCCGAGGGTGAATTCTCGTGCTCAAATCTCTTGAGCCTGCAACTGGCCAAATGATTTCCCACGACCCTTTGTGGATCGTGCTTCTTGTATTCAATGATGACCAAATTTAGGTCTTCCAGGGCTGTTGCCTCAACTTTGGCATGTCCAAAATATAACAAAGAATAAGAATTTAAATGAACAGGAAAAGGTGGCCATACCTTCTTTGAGTATCCCTTAATCTCTTTGCTTATACCACCGATTACTGTTTTCCTAGCAACCTCACGACAAGCCAACTTGTTGGGAATGAACAAAGGAAATGCATGCGGGGGAACAGAAGCCTTGAAAACTCTGAGGTATGAAAATTCTGCTTCTACATACCAGTCTACTATGCTGCTCAAATTCGTCACTATACTGTCTGATATCCTAGGTGGCGGGTGGCCGAAAATAGTGACATGCAGGGGCACCATTACCTAGTTGAAGATTTCATACACGAAATTTGTCGCTTTGTTTTCCCACAATTTCACATGATAAACGTGGATAGGCTCGTCTTCTGCTGGGGTCCAACTCCAGCTCATTAAGGGAAATGGTGTTAAAAAACACATGACATCCATAATGTATGAAGACATGAAAAATGAAGACACCTTTCCACTCTCTTTCAGCACCCGATACTTTGTGACCCAACTGGTCAAGCTATCAGACAACATTTTCGCCCAGTCGAAGAAACTGCCTTCGGTGACCCGAAACATTAGAGGCACCCACGGAAGAAAAAAATGCGAGGTGTCCTCTCTCCCATATAACCTACATGTCATCATGGCTACATATTTGTATTGTGGTTCTAAGGAAGCTATTGAATATATGTCATGGCTATCAGCCCTGAATTTCACAGCGTGCGAAACCTAATCTCTTATTAAACTGGACATGGTTTTATCATACTGTACACATTCCTTCTGCTTGAACTCGTCCAAGAATTCGGCGCCATATGTGTAGTCGGACGTTGTGGGCAGCTTATACATGGCTTGCAAATGTTTCGGCCTGAAAGTCCCTATGGTGACTTTCTGCTCATTCATGATGGTTTTGGTCGGTATGTCCACATGGTCTAATGCCCATCGGACCATGTCATAATATGGAAGTAATCGTGGCCTGGCTGCTACTTTGTGCATTCCAGATTGGATGACTATCTTGTACTTGGTGGTTATATCATCTTTTTCGTTGTCGCTGGAGTCATCGGAATAATCCACCAATTTGGCTTGTAGAACATCTGAAACGAATGACCAATTTGGGACCGAGTTGATACTTCGAGGTGAAGTATCAGCGACATTGTCTGAGCCTTGTCCCTAAACCTCAACACTGGCTTTGGATGCTTTTTGCGGAGCCATGGCTAGAGATTGTGCTTTAGCTCTTCCGCGATAGAAATACGTATACATATAGAAGTCAACTTGCTCAGAGATAATGTGCTCTACGTAATGTAGAAATGAATTTGTTAAAATGCATAACAACTCTTATATATATTCGAAAACTCGGTACCTTTCAAAACAGGTCTGTCAAATCATGTTTTAGAAATAAATTTTGTCATAAAAATCTGATCCTTATTCATCGATTTTCCCTATTTCCTCATTAATGTCATAAATTTTGGCGTTTTGAAAATGTCAGTTGGTGTATGGAAGAAATAAGGTTACCTCATAAATCATGGAAGCATCGAAACATGGGATATGTATTGATTTATCTTAATTAATCCGGTTTTACCAACGTTAATCAATATTTCCGTACTTGTTATATTGGGGATTTTATTTTAACACTTTGAACCTCTAACACCCGAGACTGCGATGATTGATTTTGGTTAATAAAAACATAATTGTGATTAGGGGCTCAAATAATTTCATAATTATTATATTCACCACATCGCGACTCGAAGCTTCGAAAATAAGTTTCTGAGAGCTTTGCACACCAAGCTGCGAAATCGCGAGATCGTGATAATACGACTTAATAAAAAGGGAAACTAAACTCGGATTTAGTGATTAATTAATTACGTTTATATCCTTATCGTGACTTCGTGAGTGCCAAATTGCTGACATAACCTTTACCATGTTTTAGCTTTTACTTTTAACCTTGACATGGGTTACTAAAATAAGGATTTCGTGTTCTTGGCTATTGGGGCTATGGCAATAAATTTTTGTGTTTGGTGAATGCCGAGGTGCAAAAACCCGATGACGTTTAATCATGGTTTAGGGAAAAATTTACTCTCGTTACTGCCCTGCGCGAAAAATTAAAACGATTTCGTTGTTTCGTAGCTCGGGAAGTGTGAACTACGTGACTTATAGTATCCGACCTATGAGATCTTGAGGTAGAAAAAAAGAGGTAACATTTTTATGAAAGGTAGGACTCGTCTAGAGAGTACAATAATCATCGCTGCTCGCGTGATAAAGCTTCAGAGAACTTGAAACCAAAGAGAGAAAATACGAAAACCATCTTTCGATTTCAAGCATTAAGAATGAAATTTGTGACGGGATAGAAAAACAAAGGTGGCTCCAACACTTACTATTACACTTTCTCCCCCTTTGACATCAATGCCAAAGACGTAACACGCTACCCCTGACCTGTTGCAGTACATACTCCCCCTGTCAACTATGAGCAACTTAGAAATACAACATATATTCAATAAGTACTCCCCCTGATTAGGTGATTATATTAGATGAAAGAAGTTATAACCCCCAACTTTTGATGAAGATATCTAAAAGCGGTCGCTGCTAACGGTTTAGTAAAGATATCAACTATCTGTTCTATGGAAGGAATATAATTTAGCTGAACAATTCTATTTGTAACTTGTTCTCTGAAAAAAATGGTATTTTATAGGTATGTGCTTAGATTTTGAATGAAGTACAAGATTCTTAGAGAGACTGATGGCACTGGTTTTATCACAGTGAAGTGGAATGGGATCCGTGTAAGTTACCTTCAAATCTACAAGAGTTTGTATCATCCATAAAATCTGAGTGCAGCAAGTAGCAACAACAATGTACTCTGCTTCTGTAGTTGATAAGGAAATAGATCCCTACTTCTTACTAATCCATGCTACCAACGAGTCACCCAGGAAGAAGGCACCTCCACTGGTGCTCTTTTTCTCATCCACACAATTTGCCCAATCTGCATCTGAATAAGTAATTAACTGAAAATTCTAATTTATGGGATACCACAGACCATAAATCATTGTTCCCTTCAAGTATTTGAATATCCTTGTGACACCTACCAAGTGACTTTGTTTAGGAGTTGACTGATAATGACCTACCATTCCAATAGCTTGCATTATATCAGGAAGAGATGTTGTGATGTACAGAAGACTGCCTATCATTGATCGGTATGTCCTTTGATCAACATCGGGTGACATATCATCTTTACTGAGCTTGCAACCAACCACCATAGGTGTACTAACAGGAGAGGAATCTTCCATATGAAATTTCTTCAACATCTCTTTCAAATATTTTTCTTGAGAGATAAATATTCCTGCAAAACTCTGATTTACTTGTAAACCAAGAAAATATGGCAGTTCTCCTATCATGGACATCTCAAACTCTATTTGCATAGAGTTAGCAAACCACTGGACAGATGATTCATTAGTACAACCAAAAATAATATCATCTACATAAACCAAAACAACTATTAAATTATCACCTTAAGACTTAATGTAGAGATTGTTGTCAACAATACCTTTTTTGAACCCTTTGTCTTGTAAAAATTTGTCCAGTCTTCAATACCAAGATCATGGTGCTTGTTTCAGTCCATATAAGGCCTTCTTCAACTTGCAAACATAATTAGGATTATCTATCAATGAGAATCCTTTAGGTTGCTCCATATATACTTCTTCCTCTAGATCTCTATTAAGAAAAGTTGACTTAACGTTCATCTGATACACTTTAAAGTTCTTATGACATGAATATGCAAGGAACATTTTGATGGCCTCCAATCTTTCCACTGGTGCAAAATTTTCATCAAAGTCCTGACCTTCAACTTTTGCATACCCTTTACAGACCAATCTGGCTTTATTTCTAACAACTTGTCCTTTTTCATTCATTTTATTCTTGAACGCCCATTTGGAACCTATTACATTCTTATCTTCAGGTATAGGGACAAGCTCCCAAGTATTGTTCTTCTTAATATGATCAAGCTCTTCATTCATAGATCTAATCCAATCATCATGCTGGCTGGCTTCATCAAATTTTTTTGGTTCAGTCATAGATAAAAAAACAACATGAGATTATTCTAAGTCTTTAATCAATTTCCTTCTTGTTTGAACTCCTTTATTTATATCTCCAATTATCTGATTTTTAGGATGATTCTTTCTAACAATTCTAAGAGGTGATTTTGCTTCTTTCTGCTGATTTGTGTCAGTCAGAGTATTCATATCTTCATCTGATTCAGATTCTTTTCTTTATGATCCTTGGACCTGGTCATCTTCGTATTCAACTATATCTTCTGTGCTTGGATCGACACTGTTTACATTTTTGACCAGGATTTCTTCATCAACTTTTATGTCTATACAATCAACCATTTTATGCAGTCTTATATTGTAACATCTGTATCCTTTATTGTTTGTAGCATAACCTAAGAAGATACCTTCATCAGCCCTGTCATCATATTTGCCAATATTTTCATCATTATTCTTAATGTAACATTTACTCCCAAAGACTTTAAAATGCTTGATTGAAGCAGGTCTTCCAAACCATAGTTCATAAGGAGTCTTGTCACTGTGTGGTCCGGGATGTGCTTTGTTAAGGATATGAACAGTTGTATGAATTACTTCCACCCAATACGTCTGAGGTATATTTATTTCATTCATCATTGATCTTGCCATTTGTTGTACTAATCTATTCTACCTCTCAACAACTCCATTTTGTTGTGGAGTTCTTGGAATTATGTACTCTCTTTTGATTCCATGTTTATAACAGAACTCTTTGAAGTTCCATGAGATAAAATCTCCTCCTCTATCAGACCTTACTGCCTTCAATCTTTTTCCTGTTTGACTCTTAGTTAGAGCCTTAAACACTTTGAATTTTTCAAATGCTTCAGATTTTTCCTTCAAAAATGCAACCCATGTTAGTCTAGAATAATCATCAATAATCAACATAAAATAATTTTCTTTTCTTGTACCTTCTTTCCTTGATGGTCCACATAAATCCATATGTACTAACTAGAGTGGTTTTTTTGTTGAAGGAAAGTTTTTAGATTTGAACTGAGTGCGAGTAAGTTTTCCTATCTGGCAAGGTTTACAAACATAATCATATGGCTTTGATATCTTTGGAATATCCTTTACTGCCCCACTATTTTTGAGCTTGATTATATGATCAAAATTATAGTGTCCAAGTCTCCAATGCCATAGCCAACTTTCATCATAATTGCTTAAGTAACATTCTTCTTCTTCTTCTTCTAACACAGAGACATTGTTTTCTGTTCTTATCCTTTTTGCAACTAGCTGTCCTGAATTCACAGATTTTATTCTACAATCTTTAGAGGTAAAAACGACTTCATATCCTTGGTCACAGGCTTGACTGACACTAAGCAGATTATGTTTCAGACCTTCTACAAACAACACATCTTGAGCTTTCCCTTTGCCATTACTCAAAGTTACCATTCCTTTACCTTTTATTTTTTCTGGTGCATCATTTCCAAAAGTTACATTCCTTGGTTTTCTTTCAGTTAGAGTTACAAAATTACTTTTGTCTCCAATCATATGTTTGGAACATCCACTGTCAATATACCAAGGATTCTTTTCTCTTTGTGTTGATAGCACTAGTCTACACTTGTCATCTTCTTTCTTCTTCCAAATCTTGAAATTTTCAGCAGTAAGATTCGAGTCTGACTTAAAATTCCTTAAGCAACAATCTGCAACTTTATGTCCATAGTTATGACAGATGTCACATTCTAGTTCACTAAATAGAAGATCCTAGTGATTGTTATGCTCATAACTATTGTTATGCTTAACCTACGTCCTTTTCCCAGCCATCACATGATTTATAGTCTAAGGTTGTTTGTTGCTTGGTTGTCTCGATCTTTGTTGTGGAAGATGGTTATTCTTTGAATATATTGATTGTTCATATCTAAATCTTAAAGAACATTTTATAGCTCTGTGACCAAAATTAGAGTAGAAAAAGCAATAACCATAGAAAAAACCTTTGTACCTTGAAATTTTTTGTCTTCTTTGAGGAGGTTGATTTCTTTCATGTTGATAATCTCTCTGATCTACAGATTCAGTTTTGGTACTTTTTCTTTCATTCCTTCTTGGTGGCTGATTCTCTTTCTTTGTTTCTGCAGAGTGACTGTTGTCAATGTTTGAGGATTTGACAAACTTGATAGGTTCTGTATTACTTGGATGATCACTACTTGATTCTTCTTCATACCCCAAGCCAGCTTTCAACTTTGGGTTTCTTTGCTGATTTAGAATGGAGGTTAATCCTTCGGAGGCTTTAATACTTGGCAGGTTTTGGTGATACAATCCCTTAAACTTCTCCATTTCTTTTCTGGTTTTTACTATCTCTTCTTCTAAGGCTTCACACCTCGCTTTCTTCTCTAACAACTGTTTTTTCAGTATGTCTTCTATTTTCTTTGCCTCTTCTAACTCCACTTTTAGTAGAGAAAATTTTTCATCAGGTTTTTCACTATTCATTTTAAACTGCTTCAACAACTGTTTTTGTTTTCTCTTCTTACATATGAGTCTGTCAATTTCTTCCAAAGCACTGATTAATTCACCTTCCATATCCACCACAGCTTCTTCATCATCCATTTCACCTCCTGTGTGTTCATCATCAATATCTCCCATAGCCATAAGCATAAAATCATTCACTTTGTCTTCACATGATGAATCACTATCTATGTCTTCTCAGGAATTGTTATTATTTGCACACAAACTTTTCTTTTTACTATATTTCTTGAATTTGTACTTATTTTCATCATCATAGTTCTAGTCCTTTTTTTGATGGGGACACTTAGATGCAAAATGACCTATCTTACCATAGTTAAAACAATTGAAGGGAAGCTTGCCTTGATATTTTCCTGATCCTTTCTTTAACTTTCTCACAAATTTTTCCTCAATATCATCTAAATCTGAATCAATATTCTTGTTTTCTTTAAAAGATGCTTCTCTAGTAATGGATTTATCATTGTTGATTCTCATTTCATATGCAGTTAATGTTCCTAGGAGTTGATCAATGGACAAAGTTTTAAGATCATTTAGTTCTTCTATTGTAGAGACTTTTGGATTAAATTTATCAATCAAAGATCTTAAAATCTTCTGAACTAAAATTGATTCTTCAATCTTCTCATCAAGACCCTTCATGGAATTCACAAGTTCTTCAACTCTTAAAAATACTTGCTAACTGTTTCATCTTCATTCATCTTTAGTTGTTCAAAATTCAACCTAAATGTTTGAAGTTTGGCATCTTTTACTTTCTCATTTCCTTCATAGCTACTAATAAATTTATCCCACATTTATTTGGCATTTTGAAGATGCATCACCTTTACAAACTCGGCTTCTGCAAGTCCAATCAAGATAGAATTTATTCCCTTAGCATTAAAGATAAATTCTAACTTATCATCCTTGGAAGCTAGCACAACAGGCTTTATGTATCCAGTCTCTACGACATCCCAAACATCAACACCTAAGGCCATTAGGTATGTTCTCATTCTAACCTTCCAAAAGGAAAAATTTGTTCCATCAAATAGAGGAGGCTTAGTGGTTGAAGTCCCTTCATGACTTGTCATGTTTAAGCTTATAGGTCTACCTTTAGATAAAAGGAACTGGCTCTAATACCGATTTTTGAAATTACTAAGACAACTGAGAGGGGGGGGGGGTGAATCAATTATTACTGTGCTTAAACAATATTAAGTCTATTAAGCCATTTTTAATATTTCATCAAGTGACCATCAATATTATACATAATATGAACAACATAAATAATAAGCATCAATCACACATAAGATATACACAGAGACAGATTTTCACGAGGAAACCCATAAAGGGAGAAAACCTCTTCTTCTTCGAAATGATAGG
>ML786893.1:644520-666156 GCA_009831015.1 Picea engelmannii | reverse complement strand
ATTTTCACGAGGAAACCCATAAAGGGAGAAAACCTCTTCTTCTTCGAAATGATAGGTAGTCTTTTAAGTTCTATACATCATCTATGTTTGAGCACCAACTCAAAGTGAGGCTACTACCTCTGTTTTACAAGCTCCAACTTGTTGAGAGCACCAACTCTTTGGTTTCTCTAGCACCGACTAGAAGGAAGCACCAACTCCCCGAGTGTTCTAGTACCGACTTCCACTTATACAAGAACCAACTTGTTTGAGAGCACCAACTCTCTGGTTTCTCTAGCACCCACTAGAAGGAAGCACCAACTCCCTAAGTGTTCCAGCACCGACTGGATGGAAGCACCTACTTCCACTTATACAAGCACCAACTTGCATATAGAAAACTCTATGTTTTCCCAAGCACCACCCTGCCACCTTGTTTTCTAGCCACAACTAGATGGAAGCTACAACTCCCAATATTCAAGAACCAACTCGAATATTAGAGGACCACAGTCCTCCCTAGCACCACCCTACCTCCCTGATTATAAATAAATGATTGAATAACCAACAACACAAATAAATCGATTCTTACCACTTCTTCTCTATTCTATAAATCTGGTCTGCTTCTAACTGTTCTGCAATTATTCTCTTCCTCTGTCTGTTCTTCAATTCTACTCTGCTTCAAGATGTTTTGCAATTCTGATCTTGCTTCTGTCTATTCCTCATCTATTACTCATCTCTGAGTTTTATCTCACACTGTGCATACTGTCAGTCTCACACTGCGCATACTGTAATTTTCCCTTTCTTACAGTTCAACTCATTTTTCATTCAGAACAACCAACACCACATAGTCACTGCGTGTTTCTTTTATCCACTACAACCCCTTCAGTTACCCATCAAATCCCTAGAACAACGCTTCAATAACTGAAATGCCAACCGTCCAAGAACCATGATTCGGTTATGCTAACTGAATCGTAACTAAACAATTAATCATGAAGAGAAACAATAGCCCTTCGATCATATTTCCAAGTATCCAACACTGTTGGATTACAAACACAGGGTCTCGCCTTGATTTCACCATTTCTCATTTTGACATTTCGGCATTTCGACATTCCTGTGGTGAAGAGTCTCGTCTCTTCATGTTACGATTGTCAAAAAGGATCTTAGCTTGGTGCTAGCTCCTCCCTCTCACATGACCACTGATGGTGACCACAGCCTACACCAAAAGGTGTTTTTCCCTTCAAATCATTGTGACTCCAACATTATAAAATTCATGATCACAAAATCTTCGAAGTGATCGGACGGTTCACATAACCCACCGAGATGGACGGTTGATGGGATTTCGAAGTTTTGCCTTTCAGGTTTTCGAGACTCACAATAGTCCCTTTCGACATTTCAGAGTTTGAGACTTCGTGATGGTGGAGTTTCTGCTTGCTATGTAAAAACCTCGAAATAGAAAGTTTCGATGTGACGTAAACCTATTGATGTCAGACGTGGATTGACACGTGCCGAATAGCTACCACATGACACCCTGATTCGTGACTTACATGTTCCTAAAATGTTGAATTATCTTGAAACTTGTCATTTCCTGATTGTGCCATGTGTCCTTAGATGAGATGGTTTGCTGACGTGGTTTGTTGATGTGTCTATTTCGGGATTTCAGGGTTTGCTACTTCAAAGGTTAAAGTTCCTTTGATCTTTGATTTCCCAATCTACTAAACTCTGAAATGGAGTCTTTGTTGATGCTTTGATCTTTCTCATTTCTCGATTTCATCATTCTTGTCGTGAGTGTCAGTGACACCTCCAACTCCTGGTATCCGAAACTCTGAAATGGAGATTAAGTCGTGGTTTCACATTTCGCGATTTTCTGTCGTGAGTTGCTTCCTTGACTCCTCCAACTCCCGGTATTGGAAACTTCGAAATGGATTTTACGCTTCTGATCTTTCCATGCGATGATCGTTGCACTGCTGGTCTTGCCACTTTCTCTTGTTTGTCATCGTCGGGCTGATCTTTCCATCAATGACAAACCAATACTCTTCCTTCTGTTTTCCCGTAATAAATATGCCAACAATGACATGATGTACCTTCCCCTTAGGAACTTAAGAAAATATTTCTCTGCTACGCTATAATACTTTGATGTACCTATTGAAAACTCGGTGATATACCCCACTACAATGTTGTCTAGCCAGAAATATATTACACGCATGAATTTGTTATTCACCCTTTTCAACCGTGAGATATTCTCTTCTATACACTCTACTGATCTAACCCTATTTTTCCAATGGGTATCTTTCAACCATATTATCCACTCCTACAATAGAGTGGGAAAATCAATAAATAAACTCTCATGTATCTCGTTGAATATGTATCTCTCCAAATACTATCTTGGATTAAACCTAGAGCTTCTATTATCTTTGTGGGCAAACTCTAGTTCATGAACTATCAACCATCCTTCAATCTCTTCTTTTGTGGGGTTCCACCCTACAAACATTACTTTTCTTAAACCCTTGGGAGTAATGAATACAGATATGAAAATGATATACAATGTTCTTCAGTGTGTTTTATACAACTCCTCTAGGTATCACTACCTAGAACCTCTCATAAAAGGAGTTATGGAAAAAATGGCACACCTTTGTGAATTCTGGCTTATTGTAGAGAGCGACCTTACAGAGCGTGCCCCGCATGGAATATTTGTTTAATTGATATGAAATTGTTACAAATAATACTAAATATGGTAATATAACCAACACATTTGGTCTTACAAAATTTGGATTTGTTATGAAGAAGTTATGACATGCTTACCCAAAACACTTGTTTTTTACTAGTTTTAGGAATAACCACAAACCCTATTTTCCATGGAGTGTAACTCCAAAAATACAACGAGCCACAAGATGAATCTTTTAAAAAAGATGCTTGGATATGTTTCCTCAATGGCATAGAAATTTCACGGTCTGAATGATTCTATAAAAAATGTTATTGCAAAAATGGTGAGATGACCTAAAAAAAACATACCTTAGAAAGCATCATCAAAACAATTTATCCTTCCTTGAATTCCGGCCTTCTTTTATTCACTTTCCTCAGAAATTCAGCTTAGATATCCTTTGGTTACCTCAAAAACCTATAGGTATTCAATATTCTCAAGTGTATCTTAAATGAAAGATCCTTTCCTCGTATTTATACTCTCCAAGTAGCTTCCTTAAAAACATCTTTTAGGTCACTTTGCCCACTTTCCTTATTTTAGGGTTAACCCACTTCTAATTTCTCCATTAAACTTATTATTGAATTAATTTATTTTGTATTTACTTTGAATTATAGTACACTCATCACTTCACTTTATTATTTACTTTTTAAAATCTCTTAAACCACTTTGACTACTTTGACCTTTTGGGGCTTCTAGATGACATATGAGGGTCCTCCATCTTCGTAAGGCCATAAATCTCAAACCACGAGGAGTTATGTGACATTACACATACCACAAGAAATGGAATGACATGTAATATCCATATAGAATAGTATTACCTAAAAATATATCAAAACTCACACTGTTATCCATCAAACAAACTTGGGTCCATTACCCAAACCTAGGTTCTCCAACTTTGCATGGCCACAACTCTCTAATCGTGAGGAGTTATGTGATGTTCCACATACCACCGGAAATTAAATGACAAGAAATACCCATATAGGATAGTTTCAATGAATAATTCATTGGCGTTCATCTCATTATTCCAAAAATAAGCATGGTTTCTCTAACCATACTTCTAGGATAACTCAATCCACAAACTCCTTCCCGTGAGGGATTTCACCATAAGGGGACCACTTTGGAGTTCATCCATTTCTAATTATTATCAACCATGACAAGACAATAACAAGTCATATTTACATCAAACAATCTTGGGTCCATTACCCCAACCTTTTTTCTACAAGGATTTCTTCAAGGGTTGACATCAATGACAACCAACCTTAATCAACACTCCCCCCCTTTGGCATTGATGGAAACACTTTGATGCAATACTAAAATCATATCACTCATGCTCCCCTTGGAATCATGCCTCTTTCCTCTGCCTCTGTCCTCTTCATCTAATAAATCTCTCCCACTTTGTCATTAATGGCAAAGGTATATTTCCATCCGGGGTTGCTTCCCCTGACTGAATTGTCCTCTTATGGTGCACCCTCGCATAAATATAAGACATATAAGATAAGCATTCAAAAAGAATTCATTTTGGATTATAAATAACTCCAAGTATTTGGCGAAGATATTCAAAGGATTCCCATGGAAGTGGTTTTGTGAATATGTCTGCCACTTGTTCTTTTGTGCCCACATACTCAACTCTGAGGTTCTTTTCTGCAACCTACTCTTGTAGAAAGTGATACTCTATTGGAATCTGCTTCATCTTGGAGTGCATCATCGGGTTCTTCAAGATACTGATGGCACTTGTATTATCACAATATATTGGAATGGTCTCATCATACTCAACCTGTATATCTGTCAGAGTTTGTTTCATCCAAAGAACCTCTGTACAACATGATGTTGCTGCAATATACTCTGCCTCAGTTGTAGATAAAGATATTTATGATTGTTTCTTTCTTAGCCATGATACTAAACACCCACCCAAGTAGAACGATGCTCCATTGGTGCTTCATCGATCATCAATAAAACCTACCCAATCTGCATCTGTCTAGGCAATAAGTGATAGATCCTTTCCTTTTGGATACCATTATCCAAACTCTTCTGTTCCTTTGAGATATCTGAAAATCCTCTTCACTGTTAACACATGTGACTCCTTTGGTGTTGCTTGAAATTGTGCCACCTATCCAACTACCTGCATTACATCTGGTCTGGATGTTGTCACATATAGTAGGTTGTCAATCATTGACCTATATTTCCTCTGATCTGTAGACTTTGAATCATCATCTTTTTTCAACTTGCAACTGGTTTGCATGGGAGTGATAACGGGTCTGCAATATTCCATTCCAAACCTCTTTAGCATTTCTCTGATATACTTGGTTTGAGAAATAAAGATTTCTTGGTTGCTTTGATGTATCTGAAGTCCCAAAAAGAAGGATAATTATCCAAGTAACGACATTTCAAATTCATTCTGCATATCGTTTGCAAATTTCTAGCTTAACCTATCATCATCACTATAAAAAATAATATCATCAACATAAAATTCAATTAATGAAATATTACCTTCACTTACCTTGATGTAGAGGTTGTTGTCGGCACTTCCTTTTTTGAACCTTGCTTGTTGTAGACACTTATCCAGTCTAGAGTACCATGCTCTAGGAGCCTGTTTTAGACCATACACGACCTTCTTTAATTTACACACATAATCTGCATTCTCTGACAACTGAAGTCCTTCTGGTTGTTCAATGTAGACTTCTTCTTCAAGTTCCCCATTCAAAAAATTTGATTTTACATCCATCTGATATACTTTAACATTTTTGGAGAATGCATAGGCTAAAAGAAACCAGATTGCTTCCATTCTGACAATTGGGGAAAATGTCTCTTCAAATTTGTTTCCTTCAATCTGTGCATATCCTTTACATATCAATATAGCTTTGTTCCTTGTAACTTGTCCATATTCATTCAATTTATTCCTGAAAACCCATTTTGTGTCAATCACATTCTTATTCTTTGGTCTTGGAACCAGTTCCCAAGTTTCATTTTTCTCTATTTGATCCAATTCTTCATTCATGGCCTTATTCCAAAATTCATCCTTGTTGGCTTCTTCAAAATAGTTTGGTTCAATTGTAGATAAGAGTGATAGGTGTGTTTGTTATAGTGAACGGATTTTTCCTCTAGTCTCAAGTCCCGCATCTTTATTTCCAATAATCTAATATGAAGGAAGATTCTTATGTACTTGTTTGCTAAATGTCTTTGGAGATACTTGTTGAACTTGTTATTCTATTTCTGTCGGATTCTCTTCATCTTCCTCTTCTGCTTCTTCTTCTTCGAAAAGTTCTTCCATTGATTTGTTTTCTTCTTCCTTTGATTCCGGTCTGCCTGTTTCATCAATTGTTACGTTGATGCTTTCCACAACTTTGTTAAATCTTAGATTGTAACACTTGTATTATTTCCTTGTACTTGAGTAACCAACAAATACTCCTTTTTCCACACAAGAGTCAAACTTTCCCATTCTACCATCTTCTCTTTTGATGTAGCATTTTCTTCCAAAAACTCTGAAGTGCTTCACATTTGTTGGTGTTCCTTTCCATATCTCGTAGGGAGTTTTATCACTGTTGTTTCTGAGCATTACTTTGTTTTGAATGTTGATTGTTGTATGCACTACCTACGTACAAAATATATCTGTGAATTTGGAATCCATTAGCATTGTTCAAGCCATTTCCTGTATTGTCCTATTCTTTCTTTCAACAAATCCATTCTGTTGAGGTGTCCTGGCAATGGAGAATTGCCTTTTTATTCCATAACTGCTGCAGTAGTCCATAAATTCCTTTGAAGTGAACTTTCCTCCATTATCAGTTCTCAAGCATTTGATTCTTGAATCCATCTCATTTTCAACCATTTCCTTATAGATCTTGAAGTTTTTAAAATCTTCTGACTTGTTCTTGAGAAAGAAAATTGCAGTCATTCTTGTATAATCATAAACTAATAACATAAAGTATCTCTCACATTTTAATCCCTTTGTTGTAGTTGGTCCAACTAGATCAGTATGCACAATTTCCAGTGGTCTTGTTGTTGAATATTCCTTTGATTTGAACCTGGTATTTGTTTTCTTTCCTTGTCGACAATGCTTGCATAAAGTGTTGGTTGGTTTCGTGATCTGGGGCATTTCTCTTAATGCTTCTCTTTTGTTGACTTTGACAAGGTTATAAAAATGCATGTGACCCATTCTTCTATGCCATAGCCAACTTTCATCTTCCTTTCCTAGAAAACACTTTTCATTTCCAATTTCACTTAACACATATATGTTGTTTGAAGTTATTGTAGCTGTACCGACCAATTTCCCTGAACCTTCTCTTCTTATCTCACACTTTTGTGAATTGAAAGTAACTTTATGACCTTGGTCACACATTTGAATCATACTTAGAAGATTATGTTTCATATCTTCTACTAGTAGAACATTTTGTACCTTTTTATTCTTGTTCACAATTCGGAGTATGCCTTCTCCAATGATTTTGGATGAATTATCATTTCCGAAGAAGACTGGTCCATCTCTTTCCTTTCACAATGTAAGAAATTTGTCTCTATCACCTGTCATGTGTTTTGAACACCCACTTTCAACATACCAACCGTGTTTCTTCTTCTTAGCTTGTAGAGCGATTGTGCATTCTTCATTGCTATATTGATCTTGCTTTCTTATCCATGTTGTTTTATGAGGTTCTTGTCTATGACTGTCATTATTTTGTTGAGGTTCTTTAGGAGGGACTGTCATTCTGCAATTTTTGGCCATGTGTCCAAAATTGTTACAATTGTAACATTCCACTTCAGTGCTCAAAGATTCAAACCTGTTGTAACTTATAATTTGTGTTTCACTAGGTCTTTTTGAGTAACCCCTTTGTGTATGACTCTCAAAGTTGTTATTGTTCCTGTTGTTAGCTCTGCAATTCACAGCTTTATGTCCAAAATTATTACATGCATAACATAAACCAAAAAATATAGTTTGATACCTGGGAGTTTAAGATCTTCTGAAAGACGGTGCTCTTATGAATCCTTTTTCTTCTTGAGGCCTATTTTTCTATTTTTTATTTTGAAATCTGAATCTTCTCGGTGGAGGAGTGTCCTTGTAATCTTCCTTGTGAATCTTCCTATCCCCTTTGATTGTTTTTACATAAGTTTTTGGATTTGTTTCTTACTCTGTTGTTTTGGAGCTTGATCCCTTTTCTGTTTGATTGTATCCAAGTACAGACTTGTCAAGATGAGATTTTTGACTGTTGATAATACCATCCATAACTTTTGAGCTATTCTTCATATTTTTCTTTTGAATATCCTTTCTTAGTGTGAAAATCTCTACTTCAAAGTTTCCAATGATCTTGTCCTTTTCTTCTAGTTGTTCTTTGAGTGCTTCTTCAATTCTTTTATCTTCTTCTATTTGAACCTTCAATCTTGTGATCATTTGTTCTAGTTCTCAAGTGTCCTTTTTCTTGTCTAGTTCTTCTTGTAGTTTCTTGTTTTTCTTCTTTTCTCTTCTGATAACTTCTATGGCACACATTAATTTTTATCGATAGTCAACTTATGCCTCTTCAGTTTCGTCTTCGACTTCTTCATATCCTTCTTCGGCTTCTTCATATTCTTCTTCGGAGTCTTCTTCCTCAGAATCTTTTACTACCATGAATAGAACTCTTCCTGTCTCACTATCACTACTTTCATCTTCATATGATGATGAGATGTCTTCGTTGATGCATAAGCTTTTCTTGAAATCTTTCTTTGTAGTTCTTTTGCCTTTGTATGTGTGTTTTCCTTTTGAGTAACCTTCATCATTTATCTTTTTCTTATGAGGAAATTTGTTAGGAAAATGACCAATACCATCACAATTAAAACAAATTAAAGGAAGATTACCTAGATACCTACCATTGGTTCCCCTATCCAGTCTTTTGACGAAGCTGTCCACTTCTTAATCATCTTCCAAGACGTCGTTGCTGCTGCTATATTCTTCTTGTTCCTTTTTCTTTGATCTTTTGGATTCTTTGAAGGATACTTCTTTTACATTTGAATTTTCCTATTCAGTTCTCATTTCATATGCTGTGAAGATTCCATGTAGTCCATCCATGCTTATTGAGTTCAGATCCAATCTTTCTTCTAGTGCTGATATCTTAGGGTTGAATCTCATAGGAAGAGATATTAGTACCTTTTGAACAATTACAGATTCTTCGATTTCTTCTCCCAATACTATGATTGCATTCACTGTTTCATCAAATCTTAAGAAGTAGGCTGCAATATTCGCATCTTCCTTCATTGTTTTTTGTTCGAACTGACCTCTGTAAGTTTAAAGTTTTTCTTCTTTGAATTTTGCATCTCCTTCATAAATATTTCGAAGCTTGTCCCAAATCTCTTTGGAGGATTTACAATGTGCAACTTTGGTGAATATTGTTTCACTGAGACCATTCAAATGTGCATTTGTAGCTTTGGAATTATTCTGACCAAGTTTCATTGCTTTTTTATTTGTTGGTGGAACTACTAGTACTGTGTATCCATCTACAATTGATTGCCAAATTTCAAACCCCTGTGCTTGTATATATGTCTTCATCCATATGCTCCAAAAAGCATACTTATGTCCATCAAAGTGTGGTATTCCATTTTTATATGAGTTGTTACTCTCCATGATCTACCTTTCAATAGTTAAATTGATTTCTGAAGGAACCTGCTCTGATATCAATTGTTGGATTACTGAGAGGGGGGGTGAATCAATAATAACGTAATTATAATCCTTTTTCTCCAAATAATCCAAGTGTTATATCAATGTAGAATTATTATCCAATAATGAGCAATAAGAAATGAACAATCACACACATACATATCCATGTAGAATTATTATCCATGTACACCAGTGTTTTACATGGAAACCCAAATTGGGAGAAAACCACAGAATGTTTTATCTTATATGTCTTGAAGAATTACATTCATTGGAAGCACCAACTTCCTTTGTTTTCTAGCTGCAATTGAAAGGAGGCTCCAACCCCTTAGTTTCTCAGGATACAACCTGAGGGAAACTCCAACTCCCAAATTATCTGGCTACAACCAGAAGGAGGCTACAACCCCCTATGTTCTCTGGCTACAACTGGAAGGTGGCTACAACCACCTATCCTTGCCCCATCCAACCGCCCTGAAGTAGAAGTAGAATAATGGAACCACTGTCACACTATCACTGTGAGATATACCATTGTAAACATGTACCAATAAACCTGAACCATGCATCAACATGTACCTAAACCTATAATCAACCTGTACCATAAACAAGTGCATCAACCATGCACCAACCTGTACCAAACAATCTGTAATCAACTTGTACCATAAACAAGTGAAACCAACCATCTACCAAGTATGTGCCAATAATATCTTAAGTACTCATAAACTATGACTCATCAATATGTACCAATATCATCAACTATACACCTCATGTATGTGCCAACTCATCAACTACTTGTCTCAACCATGTACCCAACTTGTACCTCAACCAAAAGCCCTCATCAATTTCATCATCCAAATATGATTTGTAACTTTGTAATAGACCTAGTGTATATGATCACATACCTACAAACCTTCCTTAACTTTAACAACAAGAGACTAGCATTTTCATCAAACATTTCTTTAGTCTCACAAGACTAGTTTTGGATTAGTCAACAACCCTAACTTGAAATAATCATAACTTTATACCTGTAATGAATAAATATCTAAAACTAATATACAATGTTCTTCAATTTTTTTTATGCAATTTCTCCAGGTTTCACTACTTGGAACCTCTCAGAAAAGGAGTTATGGAAAAAATGGCACACCTTGCTAAATTCTGGCTTATTGTAGAGAGCGACCTTGTAGAGTGTTCCCTGCACAAAATGTTTGTTGAATTGATCTGAAACTATTAAACAGAATACTAAAGACTTTACTCTAACCAACACATTTGTTCATACAAAATTTGGATCTATTATGAATAAGTTATGACGTTTTGAGCCGAAACACCTCTTTTTGACTAGTTTCAGGACTAGCCACAAACCCTATTTACCACGGAGTGTAACTCCACAAATACAACGACCTACAAGATGAATTTTTTACCATAGATAATTGGATATGTTTCCTCAATGGAATATCAATTTCACAGTTTGACTCATTCTATAAAAAAATTTATTATGAAAATGGTGAGATGACCTGAAAAAAACATACCTTAGAAAGCATCATCAAAAGAATTTATCCTTCCTTGAATTCTGGCCTTCTTTTCTTCACTTTCCTCAGAAATTTGGATTATATATCCTTTGGTTACCTCAAAAACCTATAGGTATTCAATATTCTCAAGTGTGTCTTAAATGAGAGAGCCTTGCCTCTTATTTATACTCTCCAAGTGGCTTCCTTAAAAACATATTCTAGGTCACTTTGCCCACTTTCCTTATTTTAGGATTAACTCACTTCTAATTTATCCATTAAATTTATTATTAAATTAATTTATTTTTTATTCACTTTGAATTATAGTACACTCATCAATTCACTTTATTATTTACCTTTTAAAATCTCTTAAACCACTTTGACTAATTTGACCTTTTGGGGCTTCTAGATGACATATGAGGGTCCTCCAACTTCGTAAGGCCATAACTCTCAAACCGTGAGGAGTTATGTGACGTTCCACATACCACCAGAAATGGAATGACATGTAATATCCACATAGAATAATATTACCTGAAAATATATCAAAACTCATACCATTATCCATCAAACAATCTTGGGTCCATTACCCAAACCTAAGTTCTCCAACTTCTCATGGCCATAACTCTCTAACTGTGAGGATTTATGTGGCGTTCCACATACCACCGGAAATGGAATGACAAGAACTATCCATCTAGGATAGTTTCATTGAAAAATTCACTGGTGTTAATCTCATTATTCCACAAATAAGCATGGGTTCTCTAACCATACTTCTAGGATAACTCAATCCGCAAAGCATCTTCCCGTGAGGGCTTTCACCATAAGGGGACCACTTTGGATTTCATCCATTTCTACTTATTATCAACCATGATAAGAAAATAATGAGTCATATTTGCATCAAACAATATTGTGTCCATTACCCAACCTTTTTTCTACGAGGCTTTCTTCAAGGGTTGACATCAATGACAACCAACGTTAATCAACATAAGAGGCCAGTCACCTAGATGGGGGTTGCGTGCAAGAAGTCGAAGGAACAAAAAATGGCCCTATAATACATGATTACTGAGGATGATTCAGATATAGTGGCCCAAATGATCTAAGATTGCACAATCGAGGATTTAGAGAATGTTGTGTGCCAAAAGGACATAATTGAGGAAGAGATGGCACACACACGACAACTCCTCAGGTAACTCGGGGAAGCACAAGCAACCGACAGTAGCATAGAAATGCAAGCAACAAAGCTCACAGAGAAGTTCCAAGCGATTGCAAGAGAGATCGATGAATAACACAAGGGATAGGTGGCTTGAGACGAGCCACATGTCAATGTTGGGGGCCTGTTGGAAGCAAGCCAAATCAGAAAGAAAGGTTATTTTGGGAAGAAAGCATGTTAGAGGAAAGAGACAGCTGGAAAGAAAAGCAACAGGAACTCATGAATGGAAGACCTAACAACGCTTGGGTTAGGGTTTTTGTAATACGTTTTAATGGTTGATAAGATAGAAACACATATAAATAGATACCTAGGAGGTCTAGGTAAGGGGTTCAGTAGTTGAAAGGTTCGGACTACAGAATGTTACTTGCGTGAGAAGAAGTAACTAGTCTGTAACACTATTGTAATGCAATTAATTCTTGTAAGTTGTGGAGTTGTAGGGAGTTATAAGGGTATATCTTAAGGGTTATATCATAGGTTGAGGATCCTGGTGTGATACAGTCCACCTCATAATATATCTCGACCCAATTGAGAACAAGTTGTAAATCGTGCGACGCTGTAGTTTTGGAACTACCATAATAAAAGAGCTTGAGAGGCATATCTTTGTGGACGTAGCCCAGGAGGGGGTGAACCATGGTAAAACCTATGTTATTTGATTGAATTTTTGTATCTCTTTTAATGTCTATGAGTGGATATTAGAATGATGTATGAATGAACTAATGAATATAATTACATTAGATGCATAAACAAGAATGACAATAAATTTCTTTAATATTTAGATAGAATTCACAGTGCGCACTTCACAGATGTCCATTCAATCTTGGACTGCAAGCACTTGAGTATTGCATCCACCCATTAAGACTATCTCGGATGAGACTTTGTAGTACACTCTATGTACTGCGTTGCCTTTTGGCTTACCATGAGGGCCGATAGTTTTAGAAGATTTGTTGGATCCCTAGTAGACCTAAACTTGGGCCAATCGTGTTAAAAGTATAACTCAGAGAAACAACCAACATTACTCAATTATAACCTTCAAAACCTCATTATATCTCACTCCATACCACTTTCAAAACTATTCAAATAGGTCTTCACCAACCATCATAACCGCATGTACTAAAAGACAATCATTTATCTATTGTAACACAAGATTTTGATCTAAACACTAGCCAAAGTATTCATTTAATCAGTGTTGTTCTGCATATTCCATTAACTTATTCTTACTGCGCATTGCTCATTATTTTATCATATAAAATACTCATCATAATAACTCATTAAAGTAAATGCAACCATAACACACTGCATATAGTCACATAGAACACATATATACTTTGGTTCACCCCCCCTGGGGCTACGTCCACAAAGATTTGTCGCTTGGGCTCTTTATTCATATTCTTGCAAAAACTAGTGTTGTGCACTGTACAATTCTTCCACCATTACATTTCATCTCCACAGATCTCCATGGTCTCTCCGCTAGACCTTTTACTTACCATAACATCTACTACAGTCTCGACAATACCTACACACTCGACATCTCGAGTTTTGACCCCTTTCATGGTCCTTATACATTCTACTTATACAAAACTGGGACAAAGCCCTTAAAAAAACCCTAACCCTAAAAGGATTAGGTTTGTCCACTTTCTCCTTGACTTTGTATCGGCTGTTCCTTGATCCAATCGTTGCTCCAAGTCGATGCTTGTCCACTTTTCAACTACTCCACAACAGTTTGTCCACTTTGTAACTACTTTTTCATCTTTTTTTGGAGTTGTTTTTCCTCTATTTCCAGCGCACTCCCTTGTTTTTCAGTGCTTCTCTGATTCCTTCAAAACTTCTTCGATTTTTTCCAAAATTGGCTTGCACCAACACTAGTACACCTAAAAAGAATGGAATTGTTGAAAGAAAGAACATGAAAATATAGGAAATGGCTTGAACAATGTTAATGGATTCTGAATT
Organism: Picea engelmannii; assembly: GCA_009831015.1. Taxonomy (NCBI): domain Eukaryota; kingdom Viridiplantae; phylum Streptophyta; class Pinopsida; order Pinales; family Pinaceae; genus Picea; species Picea engelmannii. The sequence goes on along the minus strand of ML786893.1, from coordinate 652,222 downwards.
GATAGATGTATTTTGGACACATGCAGTGCATACAACAATTCACATTCAAAACATAGTAATTATCAGAAACAACGGTGACAAAACTTGCTACGAGTTATGGAAAGGAACACCAGAAAATGTGAATCACTTCAGAGTGTTCAGAAGTAAATTCTACATCAAAATATAATATGGAAGAATGGGAAAGTTTGACTCTTGTGTGGAAAAAGGCATACTTGTTGGTTTCTCAAGTACAAGGAAAGCATATAAGTATTGCAATCTAAGTCTCAAAAAAGTTTTTGAAAGCATCAATGTAACCGTTGATGAAACAGGTGGACATAAATTAAAGGAAGAAAAAAATGAATCAGTGGAACATGTTTACGAAGAAGAAGAAAATGATGAAGAAGCAGTAGAAGGGGAAGATGAAGAAGATAAAACAAAAGTAGAAGAGAAAGTTTAGCAAGTTCATCCAAAGACACCTAGCAAACGAGTACATAAGAATCATCCTTCAGATCAGATTATCAGAAACAAGGATGCAAGAGTTGAGACTAGAAGACGAATTTGTTCATCAGAACAACTGCATCTAGCACTATTATCTATGATTGAACCAAACAGTTTTGAAGAGTCCAGCAAGGATGAATTCTAGATAAAATCCATGGATGAAGAATTGGATCAGATAGCGAAAAATGACACTTGAGAATTGGTTCCAGTACCAAGGTACAAGAATGTGATCGACACAAAGTGGGTCTTCAGAAATAAATTGAATGAAGATGGACAGGTTACCAGGAATAAAGCTAGATTGGTATGTAAAGGATACACATAGGTTGAAGGCATATACTTTGAAGAGACATTTCCCCAAGTTCCATAATGGAAGCAATTTGATTGATCTTAGCTTATGCATGCTTCAATAAAATTAAGTATCAGATGGACATAAAATCAGCCTTTCTGAATGGGGAACATGCAGAAGAATTCTACATTGAACAACCAGAAGGATTCCATCTGTTAGAGAATAAATATTACGTGTGTAGGTTGAAGAAGGCCTTGTATGGTATAAAACAGGCTCCCAGAGCATGATACTATAGACTGGATAGATATCTACAACAAGCAGGGTTCAAAAAAGGAAGTGCAGACATCAACCTATACATCAAGGTAACTCAAGATAGTATTTTATTAATTAAAGTTTATGCCGATGATATTATTTTTGGAAGTGATGATGACAGGTTAAGCCAAACATTCGAAAATGATATGCAAAATGAATTTGAAATGGAATTACTTGGAGAACTGTCCTTCTTTCTGGGTCTTCAGATATGTCAAATCAACCAAGGAATTTTTATTTCTCTAACTAAGTATATCATAGAAATGACAAAGAGGTTCGAAATGGAATATTGCAAACCAATTAACACTCCTATGCAAACCAATTGCAAGTTAAGAAACAATGATGATTCACCATCTACAAATCAGAGGTAATATAGGTCAACGATTTGTAGCTTACTTTATGTGACAACATCCATACCATATGTAATGCAGGCAGTTGGATAGGTGGCATGATTTCAAGCAGCACCAAAGGAATCACATGTTCTAGCAGTGAAGAGGATTTTTAGATATCTCAAGGGCACAAAAGAGTTTGGATTATGGTATCCAAAAGGAAAGGATCTATCACTTATTTCCTACATAGATGAAAATTTGGTTGGTTGCATTGATGATCGACAAAGCACCAGTGGAGTGACATTCTACTTGGGTGAGTGTTTGTTCTCTTGGATAAGCAAGAAACAATCATCAATATCATAGTCTATAGCTGAAGCAGAGTATATTGCAGCAACAACATGTTTTACACGAGTTCTATGAATGAAACAAACTTTGATAAATATACAAGTTGAGTATGATGAGACCATTCCTATATATTGTGATAATACAAGCACCATCAATATCTCAAAGAATCCAATGATGCACTCCAAGATGAAGCACATTCCAATCAATTATCACTTTCTATAGGAACATGTTGCGGAGAATAACATCATAGTTGAATATGTGGGAACAAAGGAATAGGTTTCAAATATCTTCACAAAATTGCTTCCAAGAGAAGCCTTTGAGTATCTTTTCTAGATACTTAGAGTAATTTCTACTCCAAAATGAATGCTTTTGAATTCTTATCTTATATGTCTTATATTTACACGAGGAAGCACCATATAGAGGAAAATTCAGGTTGGGGGAGCAGGTTCAAGAAGAGTTCAGTCAGGAGGAGTAGCCCCATGGAAAGTTTAGTTAAGGGGAGTAGCCCCGGATGGGAAGTTACCTTTCCATTGATGTCAAAGGGGGAGGGATTCATCATATGCAGGACATAGAGGTATATGCTTGGAGAGAGAGAGAGCACAAAGGCATGCTTCCAGGGGGTCAATGGTCAGGGGGAGCATAAATGATATGAATTCAGTTTTTCCATCAATACCAAAGAGGGATACTGTTGATTAATTGGGTTGGTTGTCATTGATGTCAACCCTTGAAGAAATTCCGGTAGAAAATTATGGTAGCCCCAAAAATATGGTTAAGGGGATTTAGTTTTATTGATGTATAATGGTATGAAGTTTAATATATTTGTAGGTAAGTCTATTCTATATGGATAGTACATGTCATGCCATTTCAGGTGATATGTGGAACGCCACATAACCCCTCACGATTATAAATTTATGGAATTGTGAAGTTGGAGAACCCTCATGAGTTATCTAGAAGGTTAAAGAAGTCAAAATTATTCTAGAAGCTCCTAGAAGAACTTGACTAGTCAAATGAGTAAAACTAGGAGTTAATCATGGGTTAATTTGTTGCAATAAGAAAATAATTAAAAATTAAATTAGTTGCAACTAGAAGTGGAGAATTTAATATTTGTAGCAAAGTGGGTTAGAATTGGACAAGTGGTTAGAAGTGGGTTATCCCTAAAAGAAGGAAATTGGGTTAAGTTGGTTAGAAGGTAACCCCTTGAGGAAGTTACATGAAATTATAAATAAGAGAGAAAGGCTCTCCTATTAGAAACTATTGAGCACATTGAATATCCATTATTGTGTAATGTTTATTGTAGGCACTCATTGATACATCTGAAGTTGTGCAAGTTTGAGATAGCACGAAGTGTTGATGGAGAAAGTTTTAGAATTACAGAAAATATTGAAAAAACCCTAGTTTTTGAGGTGTACACGGGCTGCAATGGATTAGGGAACATATGTATGTGGGCTAGCAGTATAATAGGATGCGTACATGAGGGAAAATCCCTAGAAAATTGAGAATATGAATATTCTAGGTCTCTAGAGTATAAAAGCAAGCTCCCAGAAAGGTCTATAGTGATGAAGTACATCATATCTATCTACTGGTACAAAAGGTATGCATTATTTCTATGTGTAGTTGGGTTTTGTTGACTACATGAGAAATGGGTTTGGGGGCTTGGGGATTTTCCCTAGAGATATTAGTGGTTGCATGGGACTTTATGTATAAGCTAGATCTACATAAATAAAGTACTGGTATAATCAATATTTATCATTGATACATCTTATTAGGGTTGAGGCACATCTTATATTTCTTGTCATATAGTTAAGGGTTGTTTTGTGGTACATAGTTGAGAGGTTGTACTTGTGAAGTGGTTGATGTATTGAGAGGTTTTATATCAAAAATGGTTTGATGTCTAGTTCATGTGAGGGTTATTATACTTTTTCATAATTATACACACTTGTATAGCATATGACTAGAGAGATATAGATGCATTTGGTCAAAGGATATGTATGAGGATATATGCATAGGGCACAGTTACAATCTGGACATAGTGACATGTTGTAGGTTGATGTAACAGAGGCTGAAGAGGGTCAGAGTTTTCAGAGAAAGAAAACCCTAGTTTTTATAAGCCATACGCAGGCTGCAGTACAGATAGGTCGCATATATACGTGGGATGCAGTATAGATAGGGCACGCACATACGCGCGTTGCAGCAAAAATAGGTCATGTATCTATTGGTTTTGATTGGTACAGGCTCAATTTAGATACAGGTTGATTATAGGGAAGTGGTATAGGTTGGCTACAGGTAAGTGGTACAGGTTTGTATAGGTTTACAGTGGTATATCTCACAGTAATAGTGTGGAAATGGTTTCTTCATTTGACACTTATATTTTAGGGTGACAAGATGGGGTAAGGATAAGTGGTTGTAGCCAGAGAACATAGGGGGTTGTAGCCTCCTTTTGGTTGTAGCCAGAGAATTGGGGAGTTGTATCTTCCCTCTGGTTGTATCCTGAAAATATAGGGGGTCAGAGCCTTCTTCCAGTTGTAGTTGGGGAACAAAGGAATTCGATGCTTCCAATGAATGTAATTCTTAAAGACATATAAGAGAAAACATTATGTGGTTTTCTCCCGCATTGGGTTTCCATGTAAAAATGTTGGTGTACTGTGTTTGTGTATGATTGTTCATTTGTTCATGGTTTATTTACTCTTCACTTATTGGATGATAATGATATATTGACCATAAAGATAAATAACACTTGCATACTATGGTTAAAAGGATTAAATAGCTCTATTATTGATTCACCCCCCCTCCCAGTAATCCAACAGTTTCATTATAAATATTATTTACAATCTATTGTAGGCTTTCCATATCAATGGAGTCCTTATATTTAGTTTCAATGTTTGGTTTAGTTGATTAAACTGGCTTCTTGGTAGTGGGTACAATTTTCATTTCATTCACTACAAAATTCACTATAAGACTTGTCATCTATTTTTCCACATTGATTTTGTCTTTGAACTTTTCATCTATAGTAATTTTTTCCTACTCTTTTAAAAAACATAGCAATGGAAACAGGTAAAGTGGAAGTATAAAATTGTGATTAAACATTAGTAGTAGGTATATAAGTATTTGGTATTTTATTAATAATTGTAGTGAATATTTGATTAAAATCCTTAATGCTTTCTTTATTATCCATTTTCATTTTATAAAACTCTAAGGCCGTAGGGTTCCTCTCATCACCAAACTTGGTTAAGAATGACATTTCAACTTAATCCCAACTAGTAATATATCCCATGGCTAGAATGAAATACCTTGAAGAAGATTTATTTTCAATTATTTATGGAAAAAACAACATAGAACATCCTCATGTTGAATGTTCATTAATTTCACTGCTAACATAAAAATTTTAGTATGATCCTTAGGAGGCCTAGACTTATTTGGATCAAATTTAGATAATAATATTTTAATAATTTTAGGAAAATCATGAAGTTGTCCAAGTATATTTAGAGCTTCTTGGGCCAACCAAGTAGGTTGAATATTTTCATTTTCACCAACCATATTGGTGTGATTAGCTTGAGGTTTAGGATTGATATTTGATTCATCAATACTAGAAGATTGGTTAAGGGAAGGAAAATATTTTAAAGGCTCAACGATGTTTTCCAAAGAATGAGAAGCCAGATCATCTAGACTCAGAACCAAAACGTTTTCCCTATTTTGAAACAATTTTCTATTAGCTTTGGTGCTTCTAGGTAACTCCTTCAAAATAGGTAAGTTTTTTCCAATTTCATGACCAAAAGCTCGAGTAATATGTCTAAAGTGTGAAAATTATGTTTTGGAATGAAAAAAGGGTATCCAAGATCAGTTTTAGAATGTGATTCTAATTGAGGATATTCTAGGTGTTCAAAATCAACTTCAATGTCTTGCAAATTTAGTTCAGGACCGGGTCTCCTTTCACTTTCTGATTAAGGATGATTAGATTACGACTTAGCTTTATTTTTATTTTGATAATAACTTCATGTCAAGGAACCACTACAATGTTCAACCATACAACGAACTGGGGCCCTTCTTATAGTGCCAAAATGTCAATGTGGGTAGATGCCCTTTTTCAACTATAGGAGTTCACCTTGGAAAAAATATATATCAATTAAAATTTGCTACATTTGGAATAGGGAACTCTTTGGATTCCAACTTGGTTACAATTAATAATTGATGAAACGAAAAATATTTAAGAAAAATAATTCTAAAACCTAATTATGAAATATGCAAATGCAATTCTAAACTAAAATTCATGGCTAAGAGAAAGAATAAAGTAGTGGATACAAAATATAAGTGAAATGAATGCAATGATAACCAGAGAGTAGTTTACTAGAAATTATACCTGAAGAAGTTCTATATATCTTAATGAAAACAAAGGCTAGCCTATCATTTAAACAATAAATTATAATCTCATATCCATTTGTCAACACCATTTTAAAGAAGAAGTATGATAAGATGAACAACATAAGATTAATCTACAACTTATGAATCTAATCTCACAAGAATTCCATAATACATGAAAGCATGAGAGGTTTAAGAAATTGTGCATTGCTAGCCAATAGGTTTCTCATATTAATAATATGAAAATAGTTCCATTAGTCAAGTTTGAAGAATCATCTTTTACATAATGTCTATATTATTTATACAAAAGATAAGCATCAAAAGAAATTAAAATGATTCATTTTATTCAACTTCTTGGATTTCCATCTGACTAATCAATGTATACCATTTGGAATTCTCCCCATCATTGTAGGCTTTCCAATCTTAGAAATTATCATTAACATAATTAATTTGGGAAAATCGTTGTTGATCTAGTGGAACCTTGAGTAGAGAAACATTCGCCTTAAATTTCTCAATATTATTCTCCACTTTAGGAAAAGTGACCTTTAGCGTTGTGATATCCTTTAAGGGAACATCCACATAGTCTCTCCACTAATTAAGAGTAACTGTAGAAATATAATGCAAATTATACATCTCGTGAACAATGGCGTCTTCAAGTGTCTTCGTTACTTGATTTTGCTAAAAGAGACCATCAATGGTTCCCAAAGAAGGTAAGTTGCACTTAGATACAAATTTCTCTATAACATGCCACCCTTTGGTAGCTCTTTTAATCTAAGCTTCATTGTTCTCCCAAGCTTCATGAGCTAAATTCGTCCAACAATATAAATCACAACCAATACTTATGCAACTCTAGGGAAAATATTTTCATATATTCTCGCCATCTCTTCATAAAATAAAATTGTAACTGTAGTTATTCTCATGAGATATTCCAAGCCAGGATGTGATTCTAAAGATGTAACATAGTATCAATTTGGTTTTGAAATATTTGTACTTTCAGATATAATTTTCTTTGATAACATTTAACATATCTTGAATTTTGAAAGAATAATTAATGAAATTGGTGTGATCACACTGATTGGTTCAATAATAGTTTGTTTCTTTCTCTAACTTAGCAATTGTTTCCTACTATTGTCTTATTGTCTCATTTGTATAGTTATTGATCTGACTACATCTAAATCTGATTCATTAAATGCTATACCTACAAAGGCTAGGGATTCTAGTCTATCTTCTTGAGCATTAAAACAACTATAGAAGTTAATACAATCTCTTTATTTATAGAAATCTCCCTCCTCTTATGGGATTTACTCATGATTTGGTTAGTGTTGCACCTCTTTCGTCACCTTGGTGAGCAAATAAGAGATTCTTGCAAGCTTAGTTGGGTCTGCTGAGTAAGACAGCTATAGAGAAAAGAGTTAGAGAAAGAAAAAACAAAACTATAACTAAGAATTAGACTAATAGAAGCAATAAAAATTAAAATCATGAGCATAGGGACATAGCAATGAAAAGAACAAAAAGACCCATGTCACCAATGTTTGAGGCTGATCTATTGATGAAAACAAAGCACCAAGAAGAAAGGGGACTATGAGTCCCTTCTTCCTCCAAG